>SJXQ01000146.1:0-15131 GCA_006408695.1 Aepyceros melampus
TCCCCCCAAACTGATTCTTATAAAATATCGCCTCTTTTCTTTTTAAAAAAAATTTCCCCAAGTGTTTCTTTTCTTTGAAATTGAAATATAGTTGATTTACAATATTATATTAGTTTCAGATGTACACTATGATGGTTCACTATTTTTACAGATTTCATTGTAAGTTATCACAGGATAATGGCTATACTTCCTATGCTATGCAATATATCTTTGTTGCTTATGTATTTTATACATAATAGTTTGTATTTGATAATCCCATACCCCTATTTTGTCCCTCCCCATTTCCTTTTCCCCTTTGTTAACTACAAATTTGTTTTCTGTGTCTGTGAGTCTGTTTTATATATACATTGATTTGTGTTATTTTTTAGATTCCATGTATAAGCAATATTATATGGTATTTGTGTTTTTCTGTGTGACTTGTTTCACCCTGAATAATATTCTCTAGGCCCATCGGTGTTGCTGTAAATGGCAGAAGTTCATCATTTTTTATGGCTGTGTCTCTTTTTATATGAATATTTTTTGTCTCAGTTTATTCTGTAGAGCCACTCCAGCTGTCTTACATGCTAGTTACAGTTACAAAATTTGTTTTCTGTGTCTGTGAGTCTGTTTTATATATACATTGATTTGTGTTATTTTTTAGATTCCACGTATAAGCAATATTATATGGTATTTGTGTTTTTCTGTGTGACTTGTTTCACCCTGAATAATATTCTCTAGGCCCATCGGTGTTGCTGTAAATGGCAGAAGTTCATCATTTTTTATGGCTGTGTCTCTTTTTATATGAATATTTTTTGTCTCAGTTTATTCTGTAGAGCCACTCCAGCTGTCTTACATGCTAGTTACAGTTACTGTTTACATGGTATATCTTCAGTCCTCTTACTCTCAACTTATTTGCATCTTTGAATTGGAAATGTGTCTTGTAGATAGCATACTTTGAACCTTTTTTTTTCCCCCGAATGCAGTCTGACTGTCTCTCCCTTTTACTAGTGTGTGTAATCAATTTATAGATAGTGTAATTATTCAGATGATTGGTTTCATGTGTGCCATTTTGCTATTTCATTTGTATATGTCTTTTTGTTCCTCTGTTCTTCCTTTACTGCTTTCTTTTGTGTTAAATTGACATTTTCTAGTACTATTTGAATTCCTTTGAGTGTTTTTAGCTACTTTTTAAAGTTACATTCTTAGTTGCTCTAGGGAACTTAGTGTGTCTTTGATACGAAATAATCTACTTCCCATTAATATGAACTTAACAAGTAATCAACTTTGTTCCAATGTTGTTCTCTTCTCTCTCAACTCCTTTGTGACAATACTGATATATGTATTGTATCTTCATGTGTTATAAGCCCAGCAATACAGGTTTATAATTATTGTTTATACATTTTTAATTAGGTATAAGAACAAAAAAGGGAAACATTGGTGCCTATTCATACTGTTTTATATTGAACTACATAATAACCTTTACCACTGCTCTTTATTTCTCAGTATGGATTCTAGTTAGTGTCTGGTGTCATTTGCTTTCAGCTTGGAGTACTTATTTCTTGAGAGGCAAGCCTGCTACCTTTTACTGATAGACCTGTGTATGGGTTGGATAATATGTCCAAAGGTCAGGCAGTATTAAGATCATCCTGGATTTTACTTTCTGCTTGCACAAGGCCTCCTCATATTCAGCCAGAGATGAATAGATACCTGGGGCCCTCTCTGGTTCTTCCTGAGTGTGTCTGTCTGGGACCTTGCACATGGCCTGCCTCACCCTGTTAGACCTTCTTTTCCTTGGAGCTAGGGGAGAGGATCAGAGAAGGCAATGACACCCCACTCCAGTACTCTTGCCTGGAAAATTCCATGGACGGAGGAGCCTGGTAGGCTGCAGTCCATGGGGTCACTAAGAGTCGGACACGACTGAGCGACTTCACTTTCACTTTTCACTTTCATGCATTGGAGAAGGAAATGGCAACCCACTCCAGTGTTCTTGCCTGGAGAATCCCAGGGATGGGGAGCCTGGTGGGCTGCCTTCTATGGGGTTGCAGAGAGTCGGACACAACTGAAGCGACTTAACAGCAGGAGCAGGGGAGAGGATGGGAACTATCTCGGGCTGAAATATCATAAGACTCCCACTGTTCTTACCAAGGTTCATTATTCAAAAAAAAAAAAAAACATACTTCTCAATTTCCTGTATACCTTTGGTCAATTTCCAGAATCCTAAAACAGTTTTTTGAATGATTTTGTCCAATTTTGTCACCTTTATTGGGAAAAAGAACTCACTAAACTCCTCATTTCTGGAGCCCCACCTTCAACAAGCGAAATTCTTGATTCTCCCTGACACAGGATGTTTTACAAGAAAGGAGGGCTAATGAATAGCAAACCAGTACAGTAGAGGTGAGGGCTGCAAAAGCCATAGTTCTCACATTTTGCAAGAGCTGGAAAGTGAAGGATGACAGCATAATTTGGAAATAGATTCTTCTCTCCCATCCCTTTTGAGAAACCAACAGTGTACGTGATGTACAAATGGAAACCAGAAAGAGAGATTGACCTTCTGCAAGAACAAGTTAAAGTTAAAGGAATAAAGAATGAAGAAGAAGGAATGAAGAAGGAAGAACAAAGAAGAAATAATGTTTAAGTCTCCTGTACTGTTTCATCATCCCCTGTGTGCTTGTTGGGAAATGTCCCATAGGACAAATGAACAGTGTGATGGACCAAGGAGTCTCAGATGTCCTGTTGGAGGGAGAAGATGCTATCCAGCTGTCCTCTGAGTTTAGCTGTTGGAGGGGAATGATATATAAATAATTATGGTAACCATATGGTAAATACTCAGAATCACCTGAGCTTTTACTTAAGAAGTCCTTGTCAAAGATGTGAGAACATAATGGGACAGTGGCTGTAGGGGCTGGAGGAAGGCTGAGCTGAGACGGGGGCCAGTTGTAATTAGTTCTGAACTGCAGCATCCTCTTGTCCTGTCAGTCTAGATCCATCTGGGTCTCCTCCCCCAGGGTTCTAGAGTAGACTGGGAGCATGATGAAGCCATTCAGAGGATGTGTCCTCAATGCCAAGCATGTATTATGTGTTCTCTTTTGAAGGAAGGAGGCATTTTCCCTGGAGGATTGTCAGATTGATGTTTCTTCAAGAGGCCAGATGAAGTGATCCAGCACTGAGAACCCACAGGGGAAAAAAAATTAGCCCCAGAAGGATCCTGGCAAACATAGTCTACCTTCCTATGTTTCAGTTGTGAAATTGAAGCACAGGAGTCTTAGAGGCACTCCAAGGACCTCACAGTTAAATGGCAGTGACTCTAACCTGGGCTTTCCCCCCTCTGCATAGTGAGGTGCTGGCCCATCAAGCTACAGAAATGCCTACAGACCTCCTCTTTCATCCTCGTTTCTCATCACATGAGGACATCCTCTTCACTTAACTGGCCTGAGTGTCTCTGGTATATGGAAAATATTAAATTGAGAGAGGGAGAGAAAAAAAATCTGCAACTAGATAGAAATATTGAGGAAAACGTATTCATTCTTACTGAACCTGGAACTGGGGAGTCGTTTCTGATTGAGTTCTTTTTCCCAAACCTTCACCTCATATCCATGTGAGATTCTCTTCCTCACTGTCTCTGAATCCAATAATATCCCAGAGAATCTTTAATAATCACTTCCTGAGCACCTGCCGTGGGCAGAGGACACACTGCTGAGAAGGACCTCCTGCCTGTAATTCCCTCTTCTCTCATTGGGTGCACTTGGCCTTTTTATACAGAAGTGGAATTACTGTCATCTCATAACCTGAATATTTTCAGGACTTGTTTATAAGCTTTGAGGCCTAGCTCACAATTTTTTCTTTAGCATGTGTCCAGACAGATATATAAGCAAATCTGCACTAAATGTAAAGGATAGCTCATTAGAAATTGACCACAGAGGAAAACCCCTGATGTTATTTACTGATGGGATAAGGTCCCATTCCGCTAGGGTCTCAAACAGTGGGGTCTCATTCAGTTTCACAGACTGCATCTACTCACCCTTCCTCTTAGCCTTGGCCTCTGAAAAGCTCACCAGTGTACCTCTCAAGGAGACGGGAAAACAAAGTGTTGTTTTGTCATCTGTGGATGTCTGTGGCCTCTCTGTTGGAAGGACTCAGTTATAAGATTTGTTTGGAAAATTATGACAGAGGAAGTCAGACCCACATACGTATAGGATGGGAGGAACACAACAGAGGGAGATGGTTGGGATGTTGAAGCAGAGAAGAAGAATGTTGAGAGATGGGACACTGGTAGGGGGTGGATAAACAGAGACAGGCCACACAGAGGAAGTTGAAAGGAGAGACAGAGCTAGGGAGACATCAACCATCAAAAAATAGGGTGCCTGCAAACATACAAACATTAAAAGGAAAACCCCCACAGAGGTATCACAAAGACACGTGGGGGGAGACAGAAGACAAAGCTGTAGATGGAGGAGGAGACCCAGTGATGAAACTCCTTCCAGCTGATGCTTAACCTGTCTCAGGATCGTGTGGTAGTCTAAAAGAACGATGGGTTAATAATTATCTATAAAAGTACTTCCCCTTAAAAAGGAAGACCTGGCACACAGCCAGGGATCCTTTCAATTGATTTAAGAAATGGTTTGAAAATTGAATCAGAAGTTCCTTCCCTGTTTGTCAGCAAACTTCAATTTGAGGTTATCTGTACAGTGACTATCCCAGGTGCCCAACAACCATACCAGTCCCTGTGCCTAGTTCAGGGCAGGGAGGAGCTAGGACCTAATGGACACTTGTCAGGGTCCTGCTAGGGACCCGCTGCCTAAGCCATGTCTATCTGTGGTTTCAGTGGAAACAGTCGCACAGCTGCCCCGGTCACCCTGCCAATAGAAGAGGTCCTGCAGACCTTACATGACCTGATTGCCTACTTCCAGCCCCCGGAGGAGGGGATGCAGCATGAAGGCAAGCAGAGCAAGCTCCGCTCACTCAAAAACAGACAGAATCTTTTCAAGGAAGAGGTAAGTCCAAATCATTAAAAAGCAAGATGCTATTTTGTGTCCAGAGCTAAAAGTACCCCGATGACTGCAATTTAGAGTCTCCATGCAGTCTCTTTGTCTCCAGGCATGCATGTGCTCAAGAAAGAGAAGAGCAAAGAGAGAAAGCTGGAAAGAAAAAGATTCACTGGAAGTTACTCTTTCCTGTCAGCACCTGGATTACATTAGCAGCAAACATTGGCATGCTTGTACTTTGGTACATTCAAACCAGATTAATTTAAAGCTTCAGTGTCACCTGTGTATCCAAAATTCATCTTTCGTAAAATCTCAGCTATGGGAGTATGGCATTAGCTGTGATTCCCAAATTTTGGAAGGTATCAGAATTACCTTAGAACTTTTTGGAAAAATATGAATTCCCAGGTTCCACCACATCAGAAATGCCTGGGGAGCTGGTTTAAGAAATACAGACACTACTATGTCTCAAGGTGAACTTGAGCATCTGAGTCACTAGGAATGGGCATAGATATGGGGAAAATACTAACTTGGGGCTCAAGGAGTCCTGGCCCTAGTTCTGGCTTCATCCCTGGCTGTGTGTGATCTTAGATCACATGGCTTTTCTAAGCTTGGACATGATGATTCAGCATTAATTTTAAGGCCATGGTCATATTCCTGCGGCCTTGCGTTCCTGTGGACAGGGCTTGTCCTTTGGGCATTTCTGAAGTTGGCAGTGTGGGAAGTAGACCTGTCCCTACTGAGCCTTCTGAGGTGAGCAGACTTTGGCTGGGGAAACATTCTGTGTGCCTTTATAGGCTGCTGAAACTACACTTAACATTTCCCTCCTGCTCTTTAAGAACAGCTGGGCACAGATGTTTTTACTGGGTGGCATATTACCGTAAATTAGATGGAAAGGTCATTTTAGAAAATCCTCTTTTAGTCTTATTGTCTCTAAATTCCCTTTTTGGAGCAGATGGGGAGATGCACAAGATTGCACCTTAAAGAAAAATAGATCCTATATCCAAGGGCTGTTTCTAGGTGAGTCAGAATCATTTCACACCAGACAGAGCAAGCTTCTGTGAGACTCATTCGTGTTCCCTCTTCCTCACTACGTCCTTGGTTTAAGTTAAACACGTGGGGGCAAGCCCGTCAGAGGAGACTGCTGACTCACTTCCAAAATGGAAGCTATTTAGGTCCCTGAGGCATAAAAATGCATATTTTGTTTTGGGGAGGAAAAAACAAAACCCAGATTGGCACCGTGAAGGTCTGTTTGCACATTAGTATCACCAGCTTTGAAAGGTGAATGATATGGGAGAGGAAAGAACAAAAGGGATCCTGAGATCTTATGTATTTTTACTTTTTTCCCAACTCACCTTCACAGGGAATGTTAGCCCTTGTGTTAAACTGCATTGATCGCTTAAATATCACAATAGCATAGCACACTTCGCAGGGATCGCCAGGGAGGAGAGTGGGATGGCCTGGAAAGAAATTCTAAACCTCCTCTACAAATTGCTCGGTAAGTACATGCCCAGAGCTCTCTCCCTGGGCAGGTGGCTGTGGAGGTCTATAGGCATTTTTGTTGCGGGCAGGGTGAGCCCAAAAGAGGGCTCTTATCTAACATTCAGAAATGAGTGGTCTGGGGAGATATATGTGCTGACAAAACAAGAGAGTTTGTTGGGAAGGAGCACCTGGATGGAGAAAGGAGAGTTAGGGAACCCAGGAGGACTGCTCTGTCATGTGGCTCATAGTCTAGGATCTTATGGTGATGGGATTAGTTTTCAGGTTGTCTCTGGACAATCACTCTTACTCAGGGTCCTCCCTGGTGGTGCATGCATTGCTCAGCCAAGATGGATTCTGGCAAGGAGAATTCTGGGAGGTCAGTAGGTCCTGCAGAGCCTCAAGGTCAGCCCTCTTGTTGTTGTTCATTCACTAAGTCATGTCTGACTCTTTGCAACCCCATGGGTTACCACATGCCAAGCTTCCCTGTCTCTCACTATCTCCCAGAGTTTGCTCAAATTCACACCCATTGAATCAAAGATGCCATCCAACCATAGCATCCTCTGTCACCCCCTTCTCCTCCTGCCCTCTTTCTTTCCCAGCATCAGGGTCTTTTCCAGTGAGTCTGTTCTTCACATCAGGTGGCCAGAGTATAAGAGCTTCAGCTTCAGCATCAGTCTTTCCAATGAATATTCAGGGTTGATTTCCTTTGGGATTGACTGATTTCATCTTGTTATGGCTGACCTGAGAAGCAGCATAGGAGATTAGACTGAATTCTGCCCTTTAATGACTGTGGAGGTACAAAGCAGAAGTCCCAAGGAAGAAGTTCCTTATCCAAATACCTTACCAATGTCTGTGAATACCACAGTCTTTGAAAACCAGCAGCATGACGAGAAAGCCTCAGGGCCAGTTTACATGGACTTCCTCCAGAGTCCCGTCTATAGTGCTGCCTATGGAGGGAGGGTGACTTGGTCTTATAGTGAAAATCTGGTGACAGCGTATTCTCTGTCTACCTTTTCAGTCTCATCTACCAGTGGTCCTCAAAGATGAACAGGCCTCAGAATTAGCTGGAGGGCTGGTTAGAACACAGATGCTGGGCCCATCCCTGGAGTTTCTGGTTCAGTAGACATAGGACAAGGCCACGAATTTGTGTTTTTTAACACCTTCTCAGGTGATACTGACATTCCTATCTGGGGATCACACTTTGCGAACCACTGTCACGTACTGATGCATTTTAGATATTTTAGAGTTTCATGTTTTGTTATTACTTGCCTATTAGTTTAACCAACCCTTTCAGTTGTACTCATATGGATGCCTTCTTTTAGCACTGTAGAATAGCAAGTCTTTAGCTAGATTTAAGAAAACGTTAGGGGAAATTGAGTTCTGAAGCCAGCAACCAACCAGATATTGTTTTCTTGCTTGTCACTATCTAAAGTACTTTTTAAAAATCTGTGTGTATTTTGTCTCTCTCCTCCATCTCACAAAGGCAGGGGATCTGTTGTTGTGTTCCCTCTGCCTTATTCCCAGCAAGTAGACAGATGCCTCATACACAGTGGAATCTCTGGAAATATTTGAATGAATGGGAGATGTTTCTTTTTGCTCTTCAAAATGTAGACACAGGAATGTATCAAAAGGCTTGGGAGGGGAAGGGGACTATTTCATTCTTTCTAATTCCTAAGCAGATGGAGTATTCAGCAGCATCCCAAGTTCCCATCACTGTGCCCTTTAATCTCCATGATCAACCATGTTCTCATTCACAGCTGCTCTTATTCGTGGAAACAGAAACAACTGTGCTCAATTCTCCAATAACCTTGATTGGCTGATCAGCAAATTGGACAGACTAGAATCTTCCTCAGGTAGGATTTGACGGGAAACACAACTGCAGAAGGTGAGGGCTTTTGTTTGTTTGTTTGTTTCTGTTTATAAGAGAGAGAGTTTAATCTCTGGACAATTTTTCCCCCCACTGAATTGCAGCAATCCTCAGTAATTACTTCAACAAAAGAAACACAATCCTAAATTTTCCTAGTCCTCTTAAAACTTTGTCGATGAACTTTAAGCCAGGCGTCAAAACTCTTTCCCTTCCTGCCTCATTTTTCACTTTGTGCCCCCATCTCCTCTCCCTGGGCCCTTGAATCATTCCCCACCCAGTCTGAACATGGTCCTCTCAACTATTTAGAAGCAGGACTGAAAGATGACCAAGAACTTGGAGGAAATGATATGCCTCATACCCCTGAGTCACCCACAGCACCGTATCTAGAGCCCTCCTTGATGACTCACAGAGGACTTGAGCCAAGAAAAGTGGTCATCATTAGTGAGTGACCGTGCCATGAGGCTCTGCATGGTCAGAGATAGGAGAACGCGACGGGTATGGGTCCCCTTCTGGGAAGCTGAAAGGTTTCAGTGCTCTTTTCATCATTTAGGATGACAGGAGCTTGAACAGCCAAGCCAACGGAAAACTCCTCTAGGATCATCCACCTCCACATATGTCTTCTTCCTAAGCCTCTGTTTCCTTCCGTACCTCCTTCCAGGGCCAGACCACATTTTAGGGTAATTTATGAAAACCTTGGGGAAAAAGAGAGAACCAAGAGGACGCTTAGCAACAAAACCTATAAAGATATCAGCCAACAACTTTCTGTGCATTTCCACCCCCGTGTTGCATGCAGGTGCCAGGCTGCGGGGGCCACCTGATCATTGTTCGTACACCTTTGCTCAATACAGAAAACCATCCAGTGTGCCCAGAAAAGGGGACAAAGCCCAGCCATCTTTATTTAGTGAGCTTACAGTTTACTCATATACCATACCAGTGCCTCTAAAAAAAAAAAATCTGGAGTGATTCCTAGAAAAATTCTTTTTCAAGGAATGTTCCAAGCATTTTCTAAATTATTTGAATGACCTTTAGAATTTGTAGTAAACTAGGTATCCCTTTTTCTATTTTTAAATTAAGTATTTCTTGGTTTGATTGGGTTAAAAATTCTTTTCTAAAGGCTGCTTCTCTTATTTTGACCCGGATGGCTCATGTCTTTGTCCAGGAAGAGGGAGGAGGGATTAGTAATAAATAAACTCACCTCTAAATTACAGAGTCTTGCCCCAGGGGCTCCTGAAGTCTATCCGAGATGGCCGTATCTTTCTTCTGGATGGAAGTATTTAATAGATCCAAAGAATGATGGTATTCTGTCCCCTTAGGATCATTTCTGTCTCAGGTTTCTAGTTATAATTAGCTCTGCCGGTTAGTTAATGTGCAAATGGTTTTTGTGGCATGCATGCAGGTATCTTGGAAGTTTTGCACTGTATCCTCACTGAAAGCCCAGAAGCCTTAAGCCTGATAGCAGAGGGCCACATCAAGTCCATCATCTCCCTGCTGGATAAGCACGGACGGAACCACAAGGTAGGTGTGGAAGGAATCCCGGACAGCCATTGACTTTGCCTGCCTTTTCCTTCCCTGCTGCTTAGTAACAGTTGTGTGTGATGGAGAGAGTATTGACTACTCTCTTTCTTGGCTTTGATTTTTTTAAAACAAATTAGAAAAAAAAAAAAAAAAAACAACTCTGGAAACCGAGGTCCTGAAAGAGAGTGATAACTACTCTCTTTCTTGGCTTTGATTTAAAAATAAATTTTAAAAATCTCTGGAAACTGAGGTCCTCAAAGACCTTTCTTTCTTAGGAGCACACTCTGAGCCAGTCACACGGGGCCTTGGGTGGTCCCCTCAGTTTCCACCAGCTTCCCAAGCCTGGCTCATCATTACCCCCTTAACACCCAGCTGGTTTGTGAGGCGTTCAGCTCTATACAGGGTTGGCTGCAGGAACTGATCCCACCCTCGAGTCTAGGAGTTTAGAAATGAAACAGCTAGTGCCAACTTTATAAAGAAGCTATGCAGAAATCAGATTTAGGATAATGTAGAAAGTCTTGGCAATATGGCATGTTCTTAAATGAAACCAGACTTGCCATGAGTCAAAGCAGGTGGGAAAAAATGGGCTTTTCATGAACAAGCCAGAGGGGACAAGCAGTGGGGCTCTCCCCAAGAGAAAACAGTTGCATGACCTTGAGCCCCCATCATTTCAGCTGTAAAATGAAGACAATGCCACCTCACTTATGAAGGCAGAATTCTGGGTCAAGTTGTTTTTTTTTTTTTTTAAGCTCTCTTAAAGCTCTAATTTCTCTATTTGTATGGAATTATATTTCTAAGACACCATGATCTCTGGGGATTAGTGTTTGCTCAGTCATGTCCGACTCTTTCTGACCATATGGACTGTACCCCTCCAGGCTCCTCTGTCCGTGGAATTTTCCAGGCGAGAATACTGGAGTGGGTTGCCATTCCCATCTTTAGGGGATCTTCCCAACCCAGGGATCAAACCTGGGTCTCCCGCATTGCAGGCAAATTCTAAACCATCTGACCTACCAGGGAAGCATGATCTCAGGAAAGTCTATTAAAATATGTCTTATCCTGACCCATTGATAATCCGCCCCATACATGGAAGGGGATATCTTACCAACTCATTACTGAGCAGGCAAGTACTACAAGGCTGAAGAGGAGCATTTCAAGATCAGGTGGCATATTTGGATGTGAGGGACAGCAGCTGGGCTCAGGCAGAGTGGAGAGAACCAGCTTCGTCACTGGCCGTCTCTGCTCACCCTCAGCTGGGGGCACTGCACATCAGAGACATGTCTTGGAGTGGGGGGTCCAGGAGAACAAGCCTCTACAGCACTGCTCAGATGATATACATCATCCTTAGGAAACAAACAAGCCATGGGCCTTAGCATCTGTGAAATTGCTTGGCGAAAAACAGAAAGAAATATGTGGGGTTGGTAATTACTTTCCCAAATGTGGTAAATCAAAAGCAGGCTGAGGATCGTGCTTCAGCCCAGCTTCGCTATGTCCAAACACGCCCCTTCCCATCTGCGAAGTGTAGTAAGAGTAATTGATAAGCACCTGAGTAGCCCATGGCCTGAGCCGGGAGCCACGGGCACACGTCAGGAGGAGCTCTTAGAAAGCAAAGCTGCTCTCCTTTTATTGCTCCTGGGGCTGCTTTGTGATCACACTGAGAGCACACTTAGTAGATAATGAACTTTGAGATGGCTTCTTTCAGCCAAAAGCTACAAGCCCTTACTGGATGGTCACTCAGTAATGGCAGCTGATTACTGTTCTGACCACAGTGTGAGTATTCCATGGTTGAGAATACTGAGAGCTTTTGTTGTTGTTGTTCAGCCTCTTAGTTGCATCTGACTGTTTGTGACCCTGTGGACTGCAGCATGCCAGGCTTCCCTGTCCTTCACTATCTCCTGGCGTATGCTCAAACTCACATCCATTGAGTCAATGATGCTATCCAACCATCATATCCTCTGTCACCTCTTCTTCTCCTGCCTTCAGTCTTTCCCACCATCAGGGTCTTTTCCAATGAATTGACTCTTCACATCAGGTGGCCGAAGTGTTGGAGCTTCAGCTTCAACACCAGTCCTTCCAATGAATATTCAGAGTTGATTTCCTTTAGGACTAACTAGTTTGATCTCCTTGCTGTCCGAGGAGCTCTCAATGCCTAGGGACTGAGGCCTAGAGAGCTTTATTACTATGCTAGGAATCAATGCCTTGGAGAAGGCAGTGGCACCCCACTCCAGTACTCTTGCCTGGAAAATCCCATGGCTGGAGGAGCCTGGTAGGCTGCAGTCCATGGGGTCGCTAACGACTAAGCAACTTCACTTTCACTTTTCACTTGCATGAATTGGAGAAGGAAATGGCAACCCACTCCAGTGTTCTTACCTGGAGAATCCCAGGGACGGTGGAGCCTGGTGGGCTGCCATCTATGGGGTTGCATAGAGTCGGACACGACTGAAACGACTTGGCAGCAGCAGCAGCAGGAATCAATGCCTGGCCTGATATGTTACCTGAGTGTACTAGCATAGTACTCTTACATTTTCCAGACTCAGAAGTTCTGGGCAATGATGTCAAAGCTGAGGCAATGTGATCATGGTACAAAGATAATCTTTTCTAGAATGTCCCATTTTTTTTGTTTTCTGGTGGATTTTTTGGATGTGGGCTGACTTGTCATGAATTCAGTTCCCCCATTAGGTTATTCTGGAGAAGGCAATGGCACCCCACTCCAGTACTCTTGCCTGGAAAATCCCATGGGCGGAGGAGCCTGCTAGGCTGCAGTCCATGGGGTCGCTAAGAGTCGGACATGACTGAGCGACTTCACTTTCACTTTTCACTTTCATGCATTGGAGAGGGAACTGGCAACCCAATCCAGTGTTCTTGCCTGGAGAATCCCAGGGATGGGGGAGCCTGGTGGGCTGCCGTCTATGGGGTCACACAGAGTCGGACACGACTGAAGTGACTTAGCAGCAGCAGCATTAGAGTTATTCATGTACATGACTTTTATTTTCAAGGGAAACCAAGTTTCAGATCATTACCAGGGATATTTGTGGTAGCTTGGCAAAGAATGTGCTGGGTGCAGACTAGACTTCTATTGCAGCATTGTATCTTAACTTGGAAAATGCCAAAGCAATGTTTTCCTATCCAGGCTGCTCTGTTTTCCATAGTTCCAGGTGTCCAGACATCTCTGACCTGTTCACTTAGGTTTCTGTGAAGATAATGATTGAAAATACATAGAATTTTAGAGCCCGGGGCACCTCACAACACCTCCCAGGGCACCTCACAACACCTCCAAAAACAGTGATGATGATAATGACAGTGTACATTTATTTTGCATCTGACAAATACCAGGTACTGTGCTCAGTGTTTGCATGTGTTTTCTTTCTTGCTTGTTATTATTCCATGAAGTATTGATTCCACTTGAGGCAAAAACAAGGCCAGTGTATATGACACCTTAAAATATTAACTAAGGTTGCCAGACAAACCAGGACCATAATTCGGGTCTCCATCACTAAGTTCAATATTCTTTCCAGTGTTTCTCAAGCTGTAGTCTGGCATGTTCTATGAGACTATATTTAATTGTGTGTTCCAGTTTTTTTTAATTATATAAATATAAAACTCTTCGCAGTAAAAAAAATTCACAATCAGAAACCATTTTCGTATAGTAAGTTAGTGTTTCTCAGAATGGAATTTGAGAGTTCCTGTGGGTCCATGAAGGTGGTTTCAAGACCATGGCATATTTTTTTTAAAGGTTTATAGATATGGTGGGTTTGAGAAACCCCTTACTGTACGGCACCTCCTCCATTCATATGCTTAGAAAGGAAAGGCATTCTTTGCTTCCTTTCTGAGCTGCCTCAGGGCTCACCATTGCAGTAGATATAATGTGATGGCTGTGACATCCTTTGTTTACTGATATGGCAAGTAATATTTTAGTTCTCAGCTCTATACTGGCTGTGAAAGGTGTTGCCAGTCATCTAAAGCATGATCAAATTTAGGTCCAAAAGTTAGAGAGAAAGCACAATCTTTGGAGCAAAAAGGACAGGAATGGGATGTGCTGCCCCAGTTTCGGAATGGACTCTACCCTATGACCTCGCAAGTGACAAGGCTTACTCATCCTCAGCATCTCCTCACTTTCTACTTTTCCAGATCCCATCAAAATTCCATTTGCCTCAGAACAGTTCAGCTGCCACCCTCTCCATGGATCTTTTTCTGAATCCCAGCTGACGTGATCTCCTCTCCTCTCCTGTACACCGTGCACTGTGCTCCATGGGGTTTCCACTCTGCCTTTCCTTGCAGATACACTATACTTGATCTTAGCCAAAAGGCCGAGAAGCGATCCTTGCAGATATATTATGTGTGTGTTTCTCTCGGAGACTAATTTTCCTTTACAGCAGGGACCTTGTGATCCCCATAGTGCCCAGGTCACATTGTTACACACAGCAGGCATCTAATTCATGGTTTTGATGGTGTGATTAAAAAAAAGAGGAATGGATGAGTGGAACCACCATCTCCTCCTATCACATCCTGAATGGATGGAAGCTCACAAATGCACCCAAGTCTCATCTCATCCAACAGATGGCTGTTCGTAGTATGAGACACACTTAGTATGTTGGTGGCACCAATTTTATTGAGTAAAAAGGACAACTGTTGAATATTCTGACAGTAACCCTCTAATTTTTCCATGAAGTAAGTATCTAATAATAAAAATAAAGTATGCCCTTTTCCCTTCTGCCTGCAACCTGATGTACTTCACACCCGCCCGATGTTATCACAGATGAATTTTTTTTTTTTATTCTTTGTTTCACAAGAATTTGGAGCCACCTGTGAGAAAAAATATATATATAGTAAAATAGTCATATCATTGGTCCTGAGAAAGTGTAAGTCAGAACTGAGATGTTAGCCCTAATAGGTAGGTGGGGTGGGCATGGCACAAAAGAGTACAAAGGCAAGGAAACCATTAACTCCCACAGACTTGCTGTAATAGCTCCACAAAATCACGTCTGAGTTCCCAGGCAGTCAAGGCAAGATAGAAGTGCTCCCAACCATTCAGTTCGCGCATCCACAAGGAGAACAGAACCTGTTCCTCAGGAGAAAGCACTCATTTATCAATATAGAACATGACATAAAATTCACCAAATTAAGTACCTTTTGTATTTTAAAAAATAAAGCTATTTTAATAGAAAGCTGAGGACAAAATGCAAGAGCCAAATGCTATTTCCATGGATTTGCAGTACCTCTTTCTTACCTTTAAATCAGAATTCCCACGTGAGCCTGTGTCTGGGGTGGTGACTAATGGAGATTAAAGGTGCAAGGAAAGATCTTGGATGACA
>SJXQ01000147.1:0-46329 GCA_006408695.1 Aepyceros melampus
CTGGAATCAAGATTGCTGGGAGAAATATCAATAATCTCAGATATGCAGATGACACCACCCTTATGGCAGAAAGTGAGGAGGAGCTAAAAAGCCTCTTGTTGAAAGTGAAAGAGGAGAGTGGAAAAGTTGGCTTAAAGCTCAACATTCAGAAAACGAAGATCATGGCATCTGGCCCCATCACTTCATGGGAAATAGATGGGGAAACAGTAGAAACAGTGTCAGACTTTATTTTTTGGGGCTCCAAAATCACTGCAGATGGTGACTGCAGCCATGAAATTAAAAGGCGCTTACTCCTTAGAAGAAAAGTTATGACCAACCTAGATAGTATATTCAAAAGCAGAGACATTACGTTGCCGACGAAGGTCCATCTAGTCAAGGCTATGGTTTTTCCTGTGATCATGTATGGATGTGAGAGTTGGACTGTGAAGAAGGCTGAGCGCAGAAGAATTGATGCTTTTGAAGTGTGGTGTTGGAGAAGACTCTTGAGAGTCCCTTGGACTGCAAGGAGATCCAACCAGTCCATTCTGAAGGAGATCAACCCTGGGATTTCTTTGGAAGGAATGATGCTAAAACTGAAGCTCCAGGACTTTGGCCACCTCATGCGAAGAGTTGACTCATTGAATACCCTGATGCTGGGAGGGATTGGGGGCAGGAGGAGAAGGGGACGACCGAGGATGAGATGGCTGGATGGCGTCACGGACTCAATGGACATGAGTCTGAGTGAACTCCAGGAGTTGGTGATGGACAGGGAGGCCTGGCCTGCTGCAATTCATGGGGTCGCAAAGAGTCAGACACGACTGAGCGACCAAACTGAACCATTCCTCTATAACTGGGTACTTAGGGTATTTCCTTGTCTTTTTTGATTTTTTTGCAAATCACTTTTATAGCTGCAGAAACCATGAGCAAGAAAAAAAACATATTTCCTGTTCTCATTATTCAAAATGTGGTTTCACATGTCAGGCCTTGTCAAATTCCACCAGCAGGAAGTGCTGGCACTTGTTAAAAGCCAGGGAGTTAGTTTTTATCACACTTTGAGAAGAGAAAAATCCAATACACAGAAAAGGTAGCTTGGATTTGATTTGGTTTTTAAACTCTTGGTACACAGCCTAAAACACCAATCAGAAATCTTTATAAGTCTGTAGACCTGAGAGGTTATACATTCTCAGCTACAGAGAACCAAGCAATATAAACTGAATATGGTAAAATCATTCGGTGGCAGAGTCGCAGCTAAGCTGGGACTTTCCCGTGGAGTCATGTTTGCCCCTGCTCACCTCTCCACTGACGACTTACTGTGAGAAAGCTACTCTTACCTAGTATGCATTCTGCTGCAAGGGAGAACAACAGTTCTAAAGTAAGAACTAATCATTGGGGAATCGTTAATTTAGTTATCCAAAAGTACTTACTGGTGCCAGCCTATCGGTAAGCAAAATGAAGAGTGCCCTCCTTGCAGAGCTTCCTATCTGGTTAGACAGAGATTAGCAACATATGCATAAGGCACTTGCTATGGGTATGGCATCCTGTGAAGAACATTCTTTGAGATGAGAAAAGTCCTCTGCCCTCAAAAACCAGAAAAAGCCCCGCCTCCACAGCTCCCTGCCCTCAAAAACCAGAAAAAGCCCCGCCTCCACAGCTCCCTGCCCTCAAAAACCAGAAAAAGCCCCGCCTCCACAGCTCCCTGCCCTCAAAAATTAGAAAAACCCCCACCCTTTAGTGCCTAACTGGAAATGGTAAAAACCATATGCATTAAAAGATAATCAGCACAGATACAAGAAAATTCAGTGGGAGAAGAATAATCCTTCAACCAGTTGGTGGATAAACTGGACAGTCACATACAAAAAAGAATAAAACTGGACACTTAGCTCGTATCACTTACAAAAATTAACTCAAAATGGATCGGAGGCCTAAATGTAAGAGCTAAAACTATAGAGCTCTTAGAAGAAAACAGATATAAAATTCATAACCTTGGATTAGGCAATGGTTTCTTAGACACTAAAAGCATAAACAAATAAAAAGAATAGATCATCAAAATTAAAAACTTTTGTGCTTCAAAGGACGCGATACAGAAAATGAAAGCAACCACAGGAGGGGGTAAGATACCTGCAGATCACATATCTGGCAAGGGTCTGGTATGCAGAATGTGAAAAGACAGCTTACAATTCCACAATAAAAGAGACAAAGAGGCCAATTAAAAATTGGGCCAAGGATGTGAATATATATTTGTCCAAAGAAAATATGCAAATGGTTGATAAGCATATGAAAAGGTGCTCCTCACCAGTCACCAGGGAAATGCAAATCAGACCACAGTGAAGGAACTTCCTGATGGTGCCGTGGTTACCGTGGTTACCGCTCCACCTTCCTAAGCAGGAGATGTGGGCTCCATCCCTGGTCAGGAGAGCTGGGATCCCACACGACAAGCTGCCAAACAGCCAAAACCTAAAACAAGCAATGTTGTAACGAGCTCAGTAAAGACTTTAAAAGTGGCCCACTGCGAAACATCTTTAAAAAACAAAAAACCACAATGAGATATGACTTCACACCCACACAGATGGCTGTAATCAAAAAGAAAGTAATGAGTTTAGTGAGGATCTGGAGTAATTAGACCCTCACACACTGCTAGTGGTAATGTAAAATGGTGTAGCTGCTTTGAAAAACTGTTTGGCAGTTCCTCATAAAGCTAAAGATACGAGTTACTATAAGGCCCAACCAAGATCATGGCATCTGGTCCCATCACTTCATGGCAAGTAGATGGGGAAACAGTGGAAACAGTGACAGACTTTATCTTCTTGGGCTCTAAAATCACTGTAGATGGTGACTATAGCCAAAAGACTCTTGCTCCTTGGAAGAAAAGCTATGACAAACATAGACAGCATATTAAAAAACAGAGATACTCCTTTGCTGACAAAGGTCTATCTAGTCAAAGCTACGGTTTTTCCAGCAGTCATGTATGGATGTGAGAGCTGGACCATAAAGAAAGCTGAGTGCCAAAGAATTGATGCTTCTGAACTGCGGTGTTGGAGAAGACTCTTGAGAGTCCCTTGGACTGCAAGGAGATCCAACCAGTCCATCCTAAAGGAAATCAGTCCCGAATATTCATTGGAAGGACTGATGCTGAAGCTGAAGCTTCAATACTTCGGCCACCTGATGCGAAGAACTGACTCACTGGAAGACCCTGATGCTGGGAAAGATGGAAGGTGGGAGGAGAAGGGGATGACAGAGGATGAGATGGTTGGATGGCATCACCGACTTGATGGACATGGGTTTGGGTGGACTCCAGGAGCTGGTGACAGACAGGGAGGCCTGGCATGCTGCGGTTCCTGGGTCGCAAAGTCGGACACGACTGAGGACTGAGCTGAGCTGACACAGGGCAGTAGCCTCCTGCTGTGTATATACTTAGAGACTGAAACACAGGGTGACACAGAAACTAAGACGGATGTGCCAGGAGCGCGCTCCGTGATGAGCAGGAAGTGGAAGCAGTCCAGAGGCCTGTCAGCCGATGAACAGGCAGAGAAAGTGGTCTGTGCATAAAATGAAACACTCTTCAGCCATGAAAGGGATGAGGTACATGCTATAACATGGATGAGCCTTAAAACTTCATGTTCAGGTCAGAAATTAGATACAAGAAACCATACATCATATGAGTCCATTTGTACAAAATGCCCATGGTAGGCAAGTCCACAGAAACAAACAGGAGACAGAGGCTGGGGGTGAGGGGACGGGAGAAACGAGGTGAATGGCAATGAGTCAGTTAGGTGTCCTGTGTGAGCTCAGCCGGTCACATCTGGCTCTTGGTGACTCCATGAACGGTAGTCTGCCAGGCTCCTCTGTCCATGGGGTTTTTCTCAGGCCAGAACACTGGAGTGGGTTATCGTTTCTTCCCCCAGAGGATCTTCCTGACCCAGGGACTGAACTCTCGTCCCCGGCATTAGCTGGCAAATTCTTTACCATTTGAGCTACAGGGAAGTCCTTATACAGTGGTGCAAAGATGGTTGTAAAATTTTGTGAATATATTTTTAAAAATCTATAAAAGGTGTGTGAATTATATTCCAATAAAAATAAAAAAAGATAGCAAGTGATCTAAGACAGCTAGGAAGGACCAAATAACAGTAAAATGCTCTGGTGTCTAGCACAAAATAACTGCTCCATAATATTACAGGAATGAGGCAATGAAGGCTAATATATTAAAAGGAAGCCTCATGAAATAGGAGACATTTGAGTTGATTCCTAGAGAGTAAGTAGAAATTATCTAATAAAAAAGGAAAAATCATTCCAGGTAGGAGGGGAAATACCTATGCAGGATGAAACAGAAACATTCTAATTGTGTTCAGAGCCAGTAATGATACTACATGGACCACAGTAAATCAGGGTGCGATCAGACCTAAAGTAACAGAGAGAGGCTGAAACCACACTCGTGTTCACAGCCAGTAATGATACTCACATGGACCACAGTAAATCAGGGTGTGATCAGACCTAAGTAACAGACAGAGGTTGAGACCACACTGCGTGGGGTCTCACATGCCTACGGCATCTGGACCTTAATCCGTAAGCATTAGAGAATCACTGGAGGTGAACTCAGTAGGGAAGACAGAAATTACAATTAATGCTTTAGAAAGCAAGTGAGACAGTAAGACTAAACAAGGAACTATACTGAATTAAAAATTAGAAATAAGAAGGGGGTATTGTATTTTAGAGATATTTGAGGGTAGGAAAGATTTAATAAATGTGAAGGAATTTATTAGATATAAAGAGTGAGAAAGAGGAAGAAATTGAAGACACCTCTCGGCTCTGAGTCTGAATGATGGGAAGCGGGAAGGGCTTTAGACGGTGGTGATGCTGAGAGAGAGAGGAAGCTGAGAAAGCAGAAGCACGGGAGTTGGACCAGGAGCTCAAACTGGGCCAGTTCTGAAAGCTGGCACTGTAGACTAAGGATTCATTACGCTGTGCATTGCCGATCTCTGGAAAGGCAAGGGGCCAAGCCAGACAAGAGGACAGGATTGGCCGCACACGGCATCGCGTGGCAGTTCAGTTCAGTTCAGTCGTGCACTCGTGTCCGACTCTTTGCGACCCCATGAATCGCAGTACGCCAGGCCTCCCTGTCCATCACCAACTCCCGGAGTTCACTCAGACTCACGTCCATTGAGTCTGTGATGCCATCCAGCCATCTCATCCTCGGTCGTCCCTTTCTCCTCCTGCCCCCAATCCCTCCCAGCATCAGGGTCTTTTCCAATGAGTCAACTCTTCGCATAAGGTGCCCAAAGTACTGGCGCTTCAGTTTTAGCATCATTCCTTCCAAAGAAATCCCAGGGTTGATCTCCTTCAGTTCAGTTCAGTCGCGCAGTCGTGTCCGACTCTTTGCGACCCCATGAATCGCAGTACGCCAGGCCTCCCTGTCCATCACCAACTCCCGGAGTTCACTCAGACTCACGTCCATTGAGTCTGTGATGCCATCCAGCCATCTCATCCTCGGTCGTCCCTTTCTCCTCCTGCCCCCAATCCCTCCCAGCATCAGGGTCTTTTCCAATGAGTCAACTCTTCGCATAAGGTGCCCAAAGTACTGGCATCGCGTGACAGGCCCACCTAAAGCTGATGTTGTAGGAATGGATGAGAGTTCCAAGGGAAGGTGACACCTTGTAAGGAATGGGCATATCTGGCTGAGAAAGTGAAGTTAATGAAGATGAACTTGAGGATATCGAAGAAATTAAGAGAGGGACTCAAGAGTGTCCTGTTTGGGAAGCTAAGGAAAGACAATCATCTCACAGGGCCGGGAGGAAGCAGAGCAATGCAGCTGGGAAATCCAGAAGGATGGGGATTGAGTCCAGCCCGCTGGAGTTAGCCATCAGGTTGTTACTGGCGGTATCAGGGCAAACAGTTTCAGAAAAGCATTAAGGAGAGAGGAAAGACTGCGATTCACCGGAAAAAAAAAAAAAAAGAATGCAACATGGGAACATTTAAACTGTGAGACTAGAACTCCGCTTCGGGAGTGTCTGGTTACGGAAGGAAGGAGAGGGGTGACTGGTGGCTTGACTGAGACGCGGGGCAAGGGACCACTCAGAACACTTGCTTAGTTGCTAGGTTGTGCCCGGCTCCTTTGCGACCCCACAGACTGCAGCCCGTCAGGCTCCTCTGTCCATGAGATTTTCCAGGCAAGAATGCTGCAGTGGGTTGCCATTTCCTCCTCCAGGGGATCTTCCCGACGTAGGGATCCAACCCGTCTCCTGCATGTCCCTCATTGGCAGGCACATTTTTTTTTTTAACCAGAGCCACCAGGGAAACCCAAGAAGAGTGGGTGATGTAAAACCTGCAGAATAGATAGGTACAGGGCGATCCCTGGGCTGGGAAGTTCCTCTGAAGGAGGGCATGGCAACTCACTCCAGTACTCTTGCCTGGGGAATCCTACGGACAGAGAAGCCTAGTCAGCCCGTGGGGTCACAAATAGCTAACACGCACGCACCTTAACAAATTCAGATCTTTACTGCCCTTGGGACTGTCTCTAAGCGATGAGGACATAATCAGTGAACAACGCAGACAAAATCTCTCCCTCTGTGGCCCTGACGTCTTTCAGATGTGTTCATCAGCTGCCATGTTTCTTTCCACTGAAGAGTTAGGCTTCAGGTGCTTCAGTTCCAGCTTACTGACATTCTCATAATTTACTGACGATCGGGTGTAGCTTTTACAACGTTTTTGATTTTNTGTTTATGTATGGCTGAGTCCCTTTGCTGTCCACCTGAAACCATCACAACATTGTTAATCAGATATAATCCCATATAAAACAAAAATTGTTTTTTTTTTTAAAAAGAATGTTAGCCCAGAGAAGACCTGATGCTTTTTTTTAAAAAGTTACAGCTTTTGTGTACTTATAACTGCCATGCAAGTTTGGGGTGTTTCTCTTGTAACACGATCCAATTGTACTGCCTAGATCTGAAAGATACATGATTGACAGATGATTGATAGATGGACATAGATAACAGATGAGATCTATGATAGATAATAGTGATAGGTAATAGACAGATGGATGGATAGGTAATAGATAGATGGATGGATTGAATACAGCATAGAGAGACCCATCTCCCAAACCATATATATATATTTATATATGGAGCCTACAATGATTTTTTTAATGCAATTTAAAACTTTACTTACAGAAATTAGTGAAAGAGTAGACGAATCCTCAAATAAGTTTAAAGAAGCAAAACATCAGAACACAAATTAGTGAAAGAAGAGTCGGACATGGCTGAGCGACTGAACTGAAATGAACTGAACTGAACCAGAATTTTATTCTGGCATCGGTGAGCCACAAGGCAAGCTGAAAGATTTCTTTAGGGGAGATGAAACAATATTTTTAAGTGACCATTAAGTCTGAAGCTCATTAAGCAACACAATTTTCCTTTCATTCTGCAAGTCAGCATTAAACCACCATGTGAAGACTTTTATCATTTCAGCTGCAGTGAAACACAGTTTGCAATTTAAAACTAAGCCCAAAGCTAAAAGGAAAAGGGAGGCATACCTTACCTAAAAGAATACTGTGTTTGGAGTTTAAAAAAAAAAAAAAGTATTTAACGTACTAGGGGGAAAAAAATCAAACTCTCCAAGTGTAACGTTCTCAGAAGGAAAACCATTCAAAATCATTTCTGAAACGTCTTTAAAGGAAGAAGACATCCAATCACTGTTACTTCCCATTTGAAAATGTTTCTAAGACAGATACAGGAATACTACAATAATTTATTACAGTTTCAAAATTTTCCCTTATTTATTCCCGACATCAAGATGCTTCACACATATATGTATGTATTCTTTTTGCCTGCTATACCGACAGATGGAGGAGGAAATGGCAACCCACCAGTGTTCTTGCCTGGAGAATCCCATGAACAGGGGAGCCTCGGGAGCTACATGCAGTCCAAGGGGGTCTCCAAGAGTTGGACACAACAGAGCTTACATGCATCCTAACAAATTTGAATTTAACAGTTTTTTTATTTTGATTTTTTTTTCAGAATTTATTAAAGAAAGATTCAACAACAACAAGAAAAATGCGGAAAGCAAAGGGCCGAAATTTTAAATGTTCCCAGCCGTGTCATAGAGGTGAAATTCCCTTTAGCTGGTATGTCTTACATGGAGGAGGAAATGGCAACCCACCAGTGTTCTTGCCTGGAGAATCCCATGAACAGGGGAGCCTCGGGAGCTACATGCAGTCCAAGGGGGTCTCCAAGAGTTGGACACAACGGAGCTTACATGCATCCTAACAAATTTGAATTTAACAGTTTTTTTATTTTGATTTTTTTTCAGAATTTATTAAAGAAAGATTCAACAACAACAAGAAAAATGCGGAAAGCAAAGGGCCGAAATTTTAAATGTTCCCAGCCGTGTCATAGAGGTGAAATTCCCTTTAGCTGGTATGTCTTACCAAGCTTATTGCCGTCGTGATTTAGTCTAAAAAAAGAAGCAAGAACCACTTTGCACTTCAATTGCAATGATTACACAGCTTATCTCACTTTCTGATTTTAAATTTTTTTTCAACTGTCCTGAGTATGAGCGAGTATTTTCAGCTTTTGAAAAAAAAAGAAAAATGAAGGACATCAGAGAAATTATCTTGACAGCCAGTGAGAGATAATAGGCTTTTGAGTAAATTGCTCAGTATTATTGGACCTTTATAATCTCCTATGAATAACAAATAGATTCATATACACAATCTCTTGGGCAATCTTCATGCTTATTATAATTATAATATAAAGTGAAGCTTCATATTTGTCGCTCAGTCGTGTCCGACTCTTTGCGACCCCATGGACTATACATTCTTTGGAATTCTCCAGGCCAGAATACTGGAGTGGGTAGCCTTGCCCTCCTCCAGGGAATCTTCCCAACCCAGGGATCAAACCTAGGTCTCCTGCACTGCAGGCGGCTTCTTCACCAACTGAGCCACCAGGGAAACCCTGGGTCAGAGATGAAGGAACCAAAATGGATTTACAGTGCTTCAACCGATGCTCCTTCTAATGCCTGAAGATTTGTAGTGAAGCTTCATATTTGTCGCTCAGTCGTGTCCGACTCTTTGCGACCCCATGGACTATACATTCTTTGGAATTCTCCAGGCCAGAATACTGGAGTGGGTAGCCTTGCCCTCCTCCAGGGAATCTTCCCAACCCAGGGATCAAACCTAGGTCTCCTGCACTGCAGGCGGCTTCTTCACCAACTGAGCCATCAGGGAAACCCTGGGTCAGAGATGAAGGAACCAAAATGGATTTACAGTGCTTCAACTGATGCTCCTTCTAATGCCTGAAGATTTGTTTCTATTCTGTGGTGTGTTTGTTTGTTTGTTTGTTTTCTATAACAATATGAAACTTACGGCTTCCCTTGTGGCTGAACTGAGACGGGTGGCATTGGGGAGGGGAGATTCAAGAGGGAGGGGATATATGGATACATGGGACTGTCTTTCATTTTTTGAATTATGATAAGATATAAGGGTTTTTAGGAGAAGGCAATGGCACCCCACTCCAATACACTTGCCTGGCAAATCCCATGGACAGAGGAGCCTGGTGGGCTGCTGGGAGTTGGACATGACTGAGAGACTTCACTTTGACTTTTCACTTTTCATGCATTGGAGAAGGAAATGGCAACCCACTCCAGTGTTCTTGCCTGGAGAATCCCAGAGACGGGGGAGCCTGGTGGGCTGCCATCTCTGGGGTCACACAGAGTCGGACACGACTGAAGCGACTTAGCAGCAGCAGCAACAGCAGGACTGTTTCACACTGTTGGATGGCAGAAACTAGCAGAACATTGCAAAGCAATTCAATTCAGTCCAGTCGCCCAGTCGTGTCCGACTCTTGGCGACCCCATGAATCGCAGCACGCCAGGCCTCCCTGTCCATCACCAAGTCCCAGAGTTCACTCATACTCATGTCCATCGAGTCGGTGATGCCATCCAACCATCTCATCCTCTGTCATCCCCTTCTCCTCCTGCCTTCAATCTTTCCCAGCATCAGAGTCTTTTCCAAGGAGTTACTTACATTCCAATAAAAAACAAAACAAAAATTTTCTGCAGAGATGGAGCTCATCGCTGGGTTTATCTTGCGGATCACAATAAAAAGAAGCGGTCAGAAAGAAAAAAAAAAATACTGTTTGAGAGACTCCATCCAGGCATGCCTGAACCAAGCCTAGGTCAGCAGAGGGCAATTTGCTTCCCAGTTTTGTTTTGTTTTGTTTTGTTTTGCTAAAGCTGGTTTCGTCTAGTTTCTGTCACTTTGGACAGAAAGAGAAATGATGAATGTGGAGTGGATTTTTTTTTTCTTAAAGAAACCGAGATAATTAATCAGATCAGGTTCTGTAGAATAACGTATTCTAGGCATGAAAACCCATTAAGATAATTGTCTCAAAACCACTGCAAGGAAACAGTATGGCATGCACTTGTATTAGGGATGGGATTCATATGAGATGAATGTACACCCTGAATCCTTGCCCTGTGGTCGAGACTATTGCTCACTGCCAGCGGATGACATGCGTAAACTGCACAGTGGAGGTAAAACAGAAAAAAAAAAAACAAAGGCAGGTTCTTTAAAGGGACCTGAGACATCCCCACTAAGAATTTTACTCTGTGGAAATGAAAAAAGAATTGATGCCTTTGAACTGTGCTGTTGGAGAAGACTCTTGAGAGTCCCTTGGACTGCAAGGAGATCCAGCCAGTCCATCCTAAAGGAAATCAGTCCGGAATATTCATTGGAAGCACTGATGTTTAAGCTCCAACACTCCGGCCACCTGATGGGAAGAACTGACTGATTGGAAAAGACCCTGATGCTGGGAAAGATTTTGAAGGCGGGAGGAGAAGGGGTTGACAGAGGATGACATGCCTGGATGGCATAACCGACTCAATGGACATGAGTTTGAGTAAATTCTGGGAGTTAGTTGGTGGTGGACAGGGAGGCCTGGCGTGCTGCAGTCCATGGGGTCGCAAAGAGTCAGACATGACTGAGCAACTGAACTGAATTGTAATGAACTCAATTGTAATAATTGAGGACCTCCCTGGTGGGCCAGTGGCTAAGAGTCTGTGCTCCCAACTCAGGGGACCCGGGTTCAATCCCTGGTCAGGGAACTAGGTCCCACATGACCAAAACCAAGACCCAGCACGACCAAATAAATAAATAAGACATTTTTAATTTCTTATTTTTTAATTAATTTAATTTAATTGGAGGCTGATTACAATACTGTAGTGGTTTTTGCCATACATTAACATGAATCAGCTACAGGTGTACCGTGTTCCCCATCATGAAACCCCCTCCCACCTGCCTCCCAAGAAAATTTTTAATTGTTGGTCAGCTAACGTTCAGTTCTTTCTCTTAATTCCATCATACATCAACATAGCAAGAAAAACGCAGTACACACCACAGACGTAGCAAATAAAGGCAAAAATGGTATATTAAGTTTAAAAAGCTTATTCTATCTGTAGCTATTACCCACGTGTTCCTCGACAGTCAAGATTTTTAAATAATGTGCTTTTTCTGTTTTTAGGAACGCTGCATACTAAGTTTTGATAGGAAATAAAAGCTGGCAACCCTGACATGTTTTAGGGCATAAGACTTCAGTAAATGGAGTGGGGAGTTAGATGATTTTGAGCTTATGTTCCTGCTGGGGTACTTAATAGTTGCGAGATATCCTGTTCATCACCGTTTTCTGAAGTTTACTTTTCTCATCGGTAAAGTGGAAAAAAAGAAAAACATACAATCCTCTACATGACAGAGCTCGACAAAAGACAGAGATGATTTTATATAGATATGTTTAGTATATATACATATATATAAAAACCGATTAACACAGTGAGATTACTGATACTAAAATGTTCACACGCCCGTAGGCATTTTATTGTTTAGTCGCTCAGTCGTCTCAGACTCTTTGCAACCCCGTAGACTGTAGCCCGCCAGGCTCCTCTGTCCATGGGATTCTCCAGGCAAGACATACTGGAGGGGGTTGCCAAGCCCTCCTCCAGGGGATCTTCCCAACCCAGGGATCAAACCTGAATCTCTTGCGTTTCCTGCATCGGCAGGCGGATTCTTCACCACTAGGGGCCACCTTGGAAGATACACGAGCCGCATAATTATAAATAAAATCAAAGGAGATAATGACAGCCATGATCATCATCCATATCATAAACCCAGGTCATCTTTAGGTTTTTGAGAGCAGGTGGGTTGGTCGTGAGGCGGTCAGCCATCCGATCCGGGGATGAAGCTTCGTGGGGGTCGATTCTGTCTCTGCGGTTACCGTCTGTGTTGCCTTGTGATGAACCTCCCTGCACCTGATTTTTTCCCAATCTGGAGAATGGGATAGTCCTGCCCCTGAGGGACTTCCCTGGTGCTCGGGGGTAGCAGCTGAAGCCGGTTTAGTCCTTGCCCAAGACACAAGGAACAACCAGCTTGCCCCAAGTAAGACTCTCGACACAGTCAAATAACTTTGCTGTTGAGTCACTCAGTCATGTCTGACTCTTTGTGACCCCGCAGACTGCCGCGCACCTAAATAATGATAATGTCATTGATGGAGAAGCTTCTTTGGGAAATCAATTACAGCTGCCTCTGCAATGCCCAAGGCAATCTGGATGCAACATAAATACTGGATAAGCAATGAATGGGCCATTGTTTTGTAAAAGCCAAGGAGATGGTTTGGTTCAAGCCAACCTTTAACAGCAACACCTGTCACTTATAGTCGGCTCCCTGCATGTGTAATTTCTCCCTACCCAAGGATTGATCGACTCCCTACTACGGGGTATGGTTTTTCTTGTTTAATCGCTCAGCTGAGTCTGACTTTTTGTGACCCCATAGACTGTAATTCGCCAGGCTCCTCTGTCCATGGAATTCTCCAGGCACAGACACTGGAGTGGGTTGTCATTTCCTCTTCTGGGAGATCTTCCCAACCTGGGGGTCAAACCCTCATCTCCTGTGTCTCCTGCATTGTAAGGCAGATTCTTTACCCCTCAGCCACCTGGGAAGCCCAAATTATCACACAATTGGTGGCTTAAAAGAACCCACATTTGTTAGTGAATAAACCCACATTTATTACTGAAGTCTCAAATGGATTTTACTGGGCTAAATTTTAAGGCTTCAGCAGGGTTTCTTCCTTCTGCAGACCCTAGAGGAGTGTGTGTTTTCTTCTCAAGGACCCTGGTCATTTCTGTGGGGGCTTCCCTGGTAGCTCAGATAGT
Source organism: Aepyceros melampus (assembly GCA_006408695.1). Classification (NCBI taxonomy): domain Eukaryota; kingdom Metazoa; phylum Chordata; class Mammalia; order Artiodactyla; family Bovidae; genus Aepyceros; species Aepyceros melampus. The sequence goes on from SJXQ01000147.1 coordinate 13,168, forward strand.
AAAGAATCTGCCTGCAAGGCAGGAGACAAGGGTTCAATTCCTGGGTAGGGAAGATCCCCTGGAGAAGGAACAGGCTACCCCACTGCAGTATTCTTGGGCTTCCCTGGGGCTCAGATGGTAAAGAATCTGCCTGCAACTCAGGAGACGCAGATTCGATCCCTGGGTTGATAAATTTTAAGGCTTCAGCAGGGTTTCTTCCTTCTGCAGACCCTAGAGGAGTGTGTGTTTTCTTCTCAAGGACCCTGGTCATTTCTGTGGGGGCTTCCCTGGTAGCTCAGATAGTAAAGAATCTGCCTGCAAGGCAGGAGACAAGGGTTCAATTCCTGGGTAGGGAAGATCCCCTGGAGAAGGAACAGGCTACCCCACTGCAGTATTCTTGGGCTTCCCTGGTGGCTCAGATGGTAAAGAATCTGCCTGCAACTCAGGAGACGCAGATTCGATCCCTGGGTTGGGAAGATCCCCTGGAGGAGGGCATGGCAACCCACTTCAGTATTCTTGGCTGGAGAATCCCATGGACAGAGGAGCCTGGTGGGCTACAGTCCATTGGGGTCGCAAAGAGTCGGACCCAACTGAGCGACTAAGTACAGCATTGCTTTTATAAATACATTACAATGGGGATCACCTAGACACCCCACAATCAGCTTCCCACGCCAGGGTCTTTAACCAAATGACACCTGCGAAGCTCCTTTTGTCACATACGGTCATATATTCACACCTTCTGGGGAGGAGGGTGTGGACATCTTCCAAAGGTCGTTCTTCTGAATCCCGCAGCATGGACCCAAAAGACAGTCATCAGAGTTGCAATTGCTATTAATTAGATGCTAACTGTATACCACGGTCAGAGCTTCACATCATCTAATCTGAGAGTAGAAGGATGCTGATACAACGGAATATTACTCAGCCGTTGAAAAGAATGAAATAATGCCATTTGTGGCACCATGGATGGGCCCAGAGAGTGTCCTGCTGAGTGAAGCAAGTCAGACAGAGAAGCAGAAACATTACATGGTGTCAGTGATACGTGGAATCTCAGAAGAGATGATACACAGGAACCGATTTACAAAACAGAAAGAGACTCACAGACTTAGAGAATGAACTTATGGTTCCCAGGTGGGGAAGGATGGAGGGAAGGGATAGTTAGGGAGTTTGGGATGGACATGGACACACTGCTGTATTTAACGTGGAGAACCAGCAAGGACCTGCTGAACAGCACAGGGAACTCTGCTCAATCCTCTGTAATAACCTTATGGTTACCAGGGGGAAGGATGGGGGAAGGGACAGTCAAGGAGTCTGGGATGGACATGGACACTCTGCTGGATTTGACACGGAGAACCAGCAAGGACCTGCTGGACAGCAAGGGAACTCTGCTCAGTGTCACATGGCAGCCTGGCTGGGAGGGGAGTTTGGGGGAGAATGGGTACATGTATACCTATGGCTGAGTCCCTTTGCTGTCCACCTGAAACCATCACAACATTGTTGATCACCTATATCCCAATACAAAACAAAGAGTTTTAATGGAAGAAGGAAGATGAGGCTGGGGAAGTTTCCCCAAACTCATCACCAAACAACAGATTCTGGTCTCCGCAGCTGCCAAAGCTCTAACTCACAGAAGTAAGGTTTCCACAGACTACTTGAAATCTAGAAAACCTTCTCCCAGGTTCCTCATGTGTTGTCTCCTCCCCAAAAGCCATATGTTGAACGTTCTATCCTGGCTAATCCATGTACAAGCCTGGATCCTTGTCGGAGCTCAAGAACGGGGTTGCCCACATCAGAAACGTCCCTTTGAGACTGCTGGTCGTCCAGTGGCTAAACCTCCGAGTTCCCAAATGAGGCTGGGGAAGTTTCCCCAAACTCATCACCAAACAACAGATTCTGGTCTCCGCAGCTGCCAAAGCTCTAACTCACAGAAGTAAGGTTTCCACAGACTACTTGAAATCTAGAAAACCTTCTCCCAGGTTCCTCATGTGTTGTCTCCTCCCCAAAAGCCATATGTTGAACGTTCTATCCTGGCTAATCCATGTACAAGCCTGGATCCTTGTCGGAGCTCAAGAACGGGGTTGCCCACATCAGAAACGTCCCTTTGAGACTGCTGGTCGTCCAGTGGCTAAACCTCCGAGTTCCCAGTGCAGTGGGCCTGGGTTCGATCCCTGATCAGGGAAGTGGGTCCCACATGCTGCCACTAAGACAAAACACAGCCAAGTAAATAGATTAATTTTTAAAAAACTCCCTTCACTCAAGTCAAGACCTCCTTAAAAAAAAAAAAAAAAAAAAAACACTTTCCACTTTATTTAATTAAGATGCTCCACTTGATGACTGTCTAGTCATTTAATAATTTTGTTTTTGCCACCCGATGGATTTTTTTTTGCTTCCATTTAATTGCTTTAATTTGTTTTGCAATACGCTCTCAGACACATCAATAATGCCTCAGCCAGAACAAACGCTTGGACTACTAATCAAATCCACTGAGACCCACAGTTACAATGCCTTTCCTTCACTGCTGAAAGATGACGGCAAGTTGGGAGAAATTTGTTAAAACCGTGAAAAAGTCTTCAGATTCAGAAAAGAAAAAAAAAAAAACAAAAACAAAAACAGAGTCATAAGCGTGGTTTATTTCCAACCTCCTTTCTTTAATTTCAAGCTACACATGTTAACGTGTACCCTCACGGAACAAGAAACATGTTCTTGTTCAGTTGCTCAGTCGTGTCTGACTCTTGGCGCCCCCATGGACTGCAGCACACCAGGCCTCCCTGTCCATCACCAACTCCCGGAGCTTGCTCAAACTCATGTCCATCGAGTCGGTGACGCCATCCAACCATCTCATCCTCTGTCGTCCCCTTTTCCTCCTGCCCTCAATCTTTCCCGGCATCAGGGTCTTTTCTAATGAGTCAGTTCTTCACATCAGGTGGCCAAAGGTTTGGAGTTTCAGCTTCAGGGTCTTAGTTCCTTTTTTACTGCCAGATGCAAAAAAAAAAAAAATCAAATCATATGAGCACAAATGATACTATCTCATCCTGAATTACGGCGGTGCCTCAGAGAGAAACTACAGAAAATGACAGATTCCATGCTCCGTCTATTATCCAAAAAGACCACTAATTGACATTAATTTATGGTTGCCCTTCCAGAAAAAGACATTGACGATAATGGGTATTTTGAGTCTGGGGGAAAAAAGCGTTAAAAATCTCAACAAAGAATAAGCATACCCACTCGTGGATTGAAACAGATACTAGAGATGATTTAGTTTGGACTCTGTGCCAAGCCTTCCTTGGGGAATAAAACTGTAATGAATCAAGTTCGTGGTTTCATGGAATTTAGTTTTGTAGGGTGAGGGTCAGTGTCTGTGTGTGTATTAGTGGGAGAGGGGCAGCGATGTTATAAAGAAACAAACAAGAAGTTATAAAGAAACAAACAAGAAATACATCACAGAGAGAGACACATGAGGAGCCTCCTGTCTGAATCCTATGGACCAGACGTCTGAGGTCAAAGAGTCCCAGGGCTGAGGTCCTTCCAGAGTCTCCAGGGGAGAGTCCTTCCCGGCTTTTCCAGCTTCTGAGGACAGGGTTCAAAAATGAGAAAAAAGGAAGCCTGTCTGTAAAACGGACGATCCACTGGAAAGCCTAGAGGTAGAAGGAAACCCGCAGATGGACGTGCGTTCGGTTCCTATGTTCAGCTGGGGGCTGGCACCCCAAACTCACCTTGCATGTGCTAAACCTCTCCAGTAAGTTCCGACTCTTTGTGACCCCACGGACTGTAGCCCGCCAGGCTCCTCTGTCCGTGGAATTTTCCAGACAAGAATATTGGAGTGTGTGGCCATGCCCTCTTCTAAGAAACCTTTCTGATCCAAGGATCGAACCAACATCTGTTACGTCTCCTGCACTGGCAGGCGGGTTCTTTACCACTAATGTCACCTGGGCACCCCTTATACCTGTAACGTCGGAATAGTCACATGTTGTCACGTATACTGAGATTCCAAAATATGTTACAATTTCCTCTCCTAATTTAAGCATACAGAATGCTCTGCTTCTGTTAATTTTTGGACTTAGCTTTCACAACCTAGATGGGTGGGACAGAGGGCTGCGAGGGAAGTACAAGAAACTCGGGATAGATGTATACATACAGCTGACATGATTTGTCATCAGCGACTTGACGGACATGAGTTTGAGCAAGCTCCGGGAGCTGGTGATGGACAGGGAGGCCTGGCGTGCTGCAGCCCACGGGGTCGCAAGCAGTTGGACACGACTGAACGGCCGAACGGAGCTGATAAGTGAGTTGCTTTGTTGGACAGCATAAACAAGGACAGCATTGCAAGGCGACTCTACCCCAATTAGAAAAATCATACAGCTTTTAAATAACCCAGTGTCCTTAAACATAACCCATTCCATCCATCTAAACGCACTGTGGATTGTATGCTTGCATTCAATTAGCTATGAACCAATATTCGTTTTTAATCCTGGAGGAAAGAAGACCTTGACACATTTATTAATGAACATGAGTTCATTAAAGTAATCCTGTGGCTACATAATTTATGAAGTCATTAATTCTGACTTATTTACTTGAGGCTCAAATTTGCACCGAAACTCAAAAGTAGCGTTTCCTTGGCATGACATCATAAACTTCTCATGTATTTGCTAATTAGTCCAAACATGACAAATGTTTTCATTAAAGTCACTGAAACAACTCAGCGTTTATGGCTCTTTTTTCTTTTTTTCATCCCTTCACTTCACTCACTTTAAGATGAACTGTTTAACGGTCCCCAACAGGCGATCTGTAACACAAAGACCCATTCACTCCCTGCAGGGTTTTCCTGGTTGCTGTGAAGCGGGAAACAAAAGCCTTTTGATTTCAAATATTTTACAGAATATTCCTGGAGCTCCTGGGGTGCTTCCTCCATTTCAGGAAGTCATACCGCCTGAACACCATGAGAGTCGGGCTGTGCCTGGCAGACTATGCCACATATGGGGGACAGCGAAAACCACTGAGAAACTGTCTTGCAAGATCTGTGATTCTTGCGCTCGAGACCCATTTCTATCGGGAGCCCGCCTGCACTGTTGGTGGGAATGTAAACTGGTGTCACTATGGAGAACAGTACAGAGGGTCCCGAAAAAGCAAAAACAAAAAAAGTAGAGTAACCATATTATAATCCAGCAATGCCACTCCTGGGCATAGAGCAGGCTAAGTCGCTTCAGTCGTGTCCGACTCTGTGCGACCCCATAGACGGCAGCCCACCAGGCTCCCCCATCCCTGGGAATCTCCAGGCAAGAACACTGGAGTGGGTTGCCATTTCCTTCTCTGATGCATGAAAGTGAAAAGTGAAAGTGAAGTCGCTCAGTCATGTCCGACCCTCAGCAACCCCATGGACTGCAGCCCACCAGGCTCCTCCGTCCATGGGATTTGCCAGGCAAGAGTACTGGAGTGGGGTGCCATTGCCTTCTCCAAGCATATAGCGGGAGAAAACTCTAAACTGAAATGATTCAAGTGCCCCAGAGTTCACCGCAACGCTATTCACAATAGCCGGGACATGGAAGAAACCTGCCGTGCGTATATATGCAATGGAATACTACGTGGGCATGAAAAAAAGAATGCGATCTGCAGCAACATGGATGGACCCAGAGATGACGAAGCCAGAGAAAGACGCATACAGTGAGATTTTGCTTGTATGTGAATCTAAAGTGAGACACAAGAGAGCATGCCTACAAAGCAGAAACAGCTCCCAGACGCAGGGAACAGAGTTGCAGTTCTCAAAGGAAGCCTGCGGGAGGGAGGGATGGATGGGGAATTTGGGGTTAGCAAATGTAAGCTATTCCGTGTAGGTTGGATAAACGGCAAGGTTCTACTGTACAGTATAAGGAACCGCGCCAACATCCTGTGGTAAACTGCCGTGGAAAAGACTATGAAGAAGACTCTGTCTAGCTACAATCATCTATCCACATATATGTAGACAGTGCTGCTCATGGTTTAGTTGCTTCAGTCGTGTTCAACTCTGCGACCCCATGGACTCTAGCCTACCAGGCTCCTCTGTCCATGGGATTTTCCAGGCAATAGTACTGGAGTGGGTTGCCATTTCCTTCTCCAGCGGATCTTCCCGACCCAGGGATCGAACCCAGGTCTCCCGCATTGAAGGCAGACGCTTTAATCTCTGAGCCACCAGGGAAGTCCTGGTATCTATAGCTACATCTATTCCCATCTCTTTCAGAATTTTCCACAGTTTACTGTGATCCACACAAAGGCTTTGGCATAGTCAATAAAGCAGAAATAGATGTTTTTCTGGAACTCTCTTGCTTTTTCGATGATCCAGCGGATGTTGGCAATTTGATCTCTGCTTCTTCTGCTTTTTCTAAAACCAGCCACCTGACCTGCTTCTTGAGAAACCTATATGCTGGTCAGGAAGCAACAGTTAGAACTGGACATGGAACAACAGACTGGTTCCCAATAGGAAAAGGAGGACGTCAAGGCTGTATATTGTCACCCTGCTTATTTAACTTCTATGCAGAGTACATCATGAGAAATGTTGGGCTGGAAGAAGCACAAGCTGGAATCAAGATTCCCAGGAGAAATATCAATAACCTCAGATATGCAGATGACACCACCCTTATGGCAGAAAGTGAAGAGGAACTGAAAAACCTCTTGATGAAAGTGAAAGAGGAGAGTGAAAAAGTTGGCTTAAAACTCAACATTCAGAAAAAAAGATCACGGCATCTGGTCCCATCACTTCATGGGAAATAGATGGGGAAACAGTGGAAACAGTGTCAGACTTTATTTTTGGGGCTTCAAAATCACTGCAGATGGTGACTGCAGCCATGAAATTAAAAGATGCTTACCCCTTGGAAGGAAAGTTATGACCAACCTAGATAGCATATTCAAAAGCAGAGACATTACTTTGCCAACAAAGGTCCGTCTAGTCAAGGCTATGAGTTTTTCCATTGGTCATGTACGGATGTGAGCGTTGGACTATAAAGAAAGCTGATTGCTGAAGAATTGATTTTTTTGAACTGTGGTGTTGAAGAAGACTCTTGAGAATCCCTTAGACTACAAGGAGATCCAACCAGTCCATCCTAAAGGAGATCAGTCCTGGATCTTCATTGGAAGGACTGATGCTGAAGCTGAAGCTCCAGTACTTTGGCCACCTGATTTGAAGAGTTGACTCATTGGAAAAGACCCTGATGCTGGGAGGGATTGGGGGCAGGAGGAGAAGGGGACGACCGAGGATGAGATGGTTGGATGGCATCAGCTACTCGATGGACGTGAGTCTGAGTGAACTCCGGGAGTTGGTGATGGACACAGAGGCCTGGCGTGCTGCGATTCATGGGGTCCCAAAGATTTGGAAATGACTGAGGGACTGAACTGAACTAACCTGAACTGATACCATCAAGAGCCTGGGGGCTCCACCCCAATATTGCATGGTGTAAAATAGTTGTAGCCCAACACCTCTTCCCTTATCTGGGAAATGGGTAGATTATCCAAGGTCCTTAGCTGTTGGGCAGTGTTTACCCCCAGGCATGCAGGCCCAGTCACTTCAGTCACGTCCACGTCTTTGCAACCCCATGGACTGTAGCCTGCCAGGCTCCTCTGTCCATGGGATTCTCCAGGCAGGAACACTGGAGTTGGGTTCTGATTTCCTCCTCCAGGGTATTTTCCCGACCCAGGGATCAAACCCAGGTCTCCCACATTGCAGGCAGATTTTTTACCATCTCAGCTCCCAATGTAAGGAGATGTGAATGTTTCTTTTTTTTTCTTCTTAATTTTCAATTTTTTTTTTCATCCTCAACTTGCAGAAAGCCCTAGTTTTTCTGGTCTGTCTGATTTCACTAGGTTTTGTCAGGACACCTGTCTAGACACAAAACACATTAAAAAAAAAAAAAAGATGGTAAGCTCTTATTTGAATTGCAGTATTCACAGGATAGAAAACTCACATTTGCCTTAGGTTGTTTGGGGTTTTTTTTCTCTCTTCTGGGTTTCTTAACTCACTGACAGAAATGTTGTTTGCAGATAATTATCTGAACATCTAGTTTTTACATTTGGGGCAATTTGCTATACTCAGCAAAACTGTTTCACTTGACATTTTTCCCCCCCTATGTTTTACCCTGAATATCTTCCGTGATGCATATATGATTTCCTTGAAAAAGTGACACCTGTTAGACCCCTGTGATGGTGCTTTTTCCTCCTTCATGGATGCTTACAAAGTAACAGCACACGGAAAATCTGTTTTTCCCCCTTGCCCTTAGACACGGTGATGACTCTTGGTCAAACTCCCCAAACTAACCTCATTTGGTTATGTCAGCTACACATTAGCATTGCCGTGGACACTGGACCTCTCCAAGAGTTCAGTCGGGTGTTGCTGCAGCTGCTGACCTTCAACACCCCCTGGAAGCGGCTCAGGGTGGAGAGCAGACAGGAGGCATTTGTGTTCAGGGAAAGACTGGCAGGACAGGTCTTCAGATGGCTAGATATTTTTAGGAGCTGATTTTCTGAGCCAAAATCTTGCATCTCCTCCTATCAAGAAAAACCCTAAAAATCTTCACGGTGACATCTGTTCCTCGTCACTAGCAGAAACTTTCTGCAAAAAAAAAAAATATGTGTGTGTGTGTGTGTGTGTGTGTGCATGTTTGATTGCATAAACTCCCCCTTCACCAAAAGCACATATATACTGACTTTCTCCCCGCCTCTTTGGAGCAATTTCTCAGAACTATCCTAGGTGGTGTCTCCCAGGCTGAAATACTCATTTTGCCCTCAAATAAAACTTGACTTGCAGGTGCCTCAGGGGTTAAAAAAAAAAAATCTGCCTGCCAACACAGAAGAAACAAGAGACTTGGTTTCCATCTCTGGGCCTCAAAGATCCCCTGGAGGAGGAAATGGCAGCCCACTCCAGTGTTCTTGCCTGGAAAATCCCATGGATGGAGGAGCCTGGCGGGCTACAGTCCATAGGGTTGCAAAGAGTCGGACACAATTTAGCAACTCAACACCAAGAAAGGTGTTCTAGTAACATTATGGGGATACATAACAATACTGTTATGTGTTATTTTTCCAGCCAATTACCAAGCTGGTGTGCATTTGGGAGACTCTGGAGACGACACTTGATTCATTTTTACTGTGTGTGTGTATTCCTTTGCTTTGTGTTTGGCCACTTCTTTCGGTTTAAGGAAGACGTTAGTGCTCTTGTGGCTCTCCACTGGCCGTCCTCCTGAAAATGTCCTGGAAATTTTGTTAGGATTTGCATCTCTTTACCCATATTTTCATGATTAATGCTTCTTCCATGGGCAGGGAAAAAAAAAAAAAACAGGAGAGAGCGAGAAAGGAGGGGGACATCCCTCGTGGTCCAGGGGTGAGGAATCTGCTTTGCACTGCAGGGAACGCAGGTTCGATCCCTGGCCCAGGAAGATCCCACGTGCCACAGAGTCACTCGCCGTGCAGTACTGAGTACTGAGCCGTCGTGCTCCAGAAATGGTTCTCTACAGCAAGAGAAGCCATCCATCGTAACGAGAAGCCTGCTCACTGCAGCTAGGGAACAGCCCCTGCTCACCGTAACTATAGAGAAAGCCCGCGCGCAGCACTGAAGGCCCAACACAGCCGTAAATAAATAATTTAAAGAGAGAGAGACAAAGGAGGAGCAGGAGCCCAAATAATACAACAGAGAGGAAGAGATGGAATTAAGTGGATATTACGAGGGTACCAAATTGAGCTCATAGAGCTAGTAACAGTGGAATTTAAGGTCTCTCCAAATTTTGTAGAAAGACATATTCTTTTCTTCCTTGTATTGCGTACATCTCTTTTTTTAATTTAGTTCTACCAGTTTATTGCTACCAACCCGTCTCCCTCTGACCTGACCCACGTGTGCTGAGTCTTGTAACTCTTTGGGTTGCAGCTCCCCAGGCTCCTCTGTCCACGGACTTTTCCAGGCAAGGATCCCGGGGTGGGTTGCCATTGCCCTCCTCCAGCGTACATTTCTTTGCAACTCGGATTCCCATGACTCCGCAAAGAGTCTCTCGTCTCTCCTTCTCATCTATTTACTTTTTCCAAACTCGTCCGCTGGAGATTTTTTAGTCCTTGCCTAACAAGTTCATCTACATCTCCCAGAGGAAATCAGAGCTTTAATTAAGCTGACAAGAGCCTGCGGTCCTATAAAAACTAGATAATTAAGCGATCCGCAGCTCCAGGAACAGCCAGGATGCAGTTTTATGAAGACGCACCTGTCCCTTTTACAGGGCAGACATAAGGTGTGCGGGTCCTGCAGGGAATAGATTTAACTGGGTGAGGAAGGAAGAGATCAGAAAGTGCAAAATAATGGCCCTCACTAATTGCCAAGACCTTTTAAAGTAAGTGTCTTTCCTCCCATAATCACGTTCATCAACTGTTGATGTTGTCTGAGGCTGACCCAACACATCACAGACTCAGCGTCCCAAGCTCTCCTTGCTTTGACCTCCAGTGACCTCTGCCCTGCCGACCTCTGAGTCTCTGAGGAGAGGTATGTGGTTTTCTCCCCTCCAGCTGACTCTGAACACGTGACTTTTGCCCTCTCTTTCTGTGATTTCGGTCCTGGTCTTCTGATTTCAGCATGATACAATCCCTCAGTTTGACCTCTTCAGGGGTAAACATGTGGTAACTTGTTCCCACCAACTTTTCATCAATACTATTCTTTTTTAAAGTTAAAAAGCAGAAGAGCGGTCAACAACTTAAAGAACTATATTGTCTGCCATGTAAGTACTTAATAAATAATTGCTACTACTATTCCCCTCAAAACAAAACTCTCCAGCAGCCATATAGTGTTAGTTGTTCAGCTGTGTCTGACTCTTTGTGACCCCGAGGACTATAGCCCACCAGGCTCCTCTGTCCATGAGATTCTCTAGGCAAGAACACCGGAGGGGGTTACCATGCCCTCCTCCAGGGGATCTTCCCAACCCAGGGATTAAACCCTGGTCTCCTGCATTGCAGGCAGATTCTTTACCATCTGAACCACCAAAGAAGGCCAGTATGGACATTTATAAACTTGGGCTCCAAAATCACTGCAGATGGTGACTGCAGCCATGAAATTAAAAGACGCTTGCTCCTTGGAAGGAAAACTATAACAAACCTAGACAGCATATTAAAAAGCAGAGACATCACTCTGCCGAGGAAAGTCCATATAGCCAAGTTATGGTTTTCCCAGTAATCATGTACTGATGTGAGACTTGGAACAGAGGGAAGGCTGAGCACTGAAAAATTGATTGTTTCCCAACTGTGGTGCTAGAGAAGACTCTTGAGAGTGCCTTGAGCTGCAAAGGGATCCAACCAGTCCATCCTAAAGGAGATCAGCCCTGAACATTCATTGCAAGGACTGATGCTGAAGCTGAAGCCCCAATCCTTTGGCGATCTGATGCAAAAGATGGAAAAGACCCAATAGCCAAGTTATGGTTTTCCCAGTAATCATGTATTGATGTGAGACTTGGAACAGAGGGAAGGCTGAGCCCTGAAAAATTGATTGTTTCCCAACTGTAGTGCTAGAGAAGACTCTTGAGAGTGCCTTGAGCTGCAAAGGGATCCAACCAGTCCATCCTAAAGGTGATCAGCCCTGAACATTCATTGCAAGGACTGATGCTGAAGCTGAAGCCCCAGTCCTTTGGCAATGTGATGCAAAAGATGGAAAAGACCCTGATGCTGGGAAAGATAATAGCCAAGTTATGGTTTTCCCAGTAATCATGTACTGATGTGAGACTTGGAACAGAGGGAAGGCTGAGCACTGAAAAATTGATTGTTTCCCAACTGTGGTGCTAGAGAAGACTCTTGAGAGTGCCTTGAGCTGCAAAGGGATCCAACCAGTCCATCCTAAAGGAGATCAGCCCTGAACATTCATTGCAAGGACTGATGCTGAAGCTGAAGCCCCAATCCTTTGGCGATCTGATGCAAAAGATGGAAAAGACCCTGATGCTGGGAAAGATTGAAGGCGGGAGGAGAAGGGGACAACAGAGAATGAGATGGTTGGATGGCAGCACCGACTCGATAGACATGAGCTTGGGCAAGCTCCGGGAGTTGGTGAAGGACAGGGAGGCCTGGCGTGCTGCAGTCCATGGGGTCGCAAAGAGTCAGACACGACTTAGGGGCTGAACAGCGATATTCCATTGTATGAATACAACACAATTTACTTATCCATTATTCCACTGGAATAATTCCAATTTAACTTAAACATCTCTAATGTTTCCACCATTTTATCCTTTCTTTTTTTATTCTTCCTGAAATATGTCATTAAAAAAATTTTACTGGAGTATCCTTGATTTACAATATTGTGATATACATATATCCACTATTTTTTGGATTTTCTTCCCCTTTAGGTCATTACAGAGCACTGAGTAACATTCCCTGTGTTATACTGTAGGTCCTTACCGGTAACCTATCTTATATACAGTAGGGTGTGTACGTCAACCCCAATGTCCTCATTTATCCCTCCCTCCCCTTTTTTCTGTTGTGAATAACACCTCTGCAAGCATTTCTGTACATGACTTTCGATGTGTGCTCCTCATATACGGGTAGATAAATCACGTCAACTCATTCGAATGTCATTTCCAAGAGGATGTTCTTCAGAACATCATAGCGGCAAGCTTCCCCCCTTTGTCAACCCTCCTTGTCTTCAATTTAACTTGAAATCTGTTCACACCAGCTCCTCTCCTGGAGGATTTCTGACATAGTCTCACTCGTCACACATTTGGAAGGAGGAGCATTTTTGAGACAGTCAGCAAGGAACTCACTACAGTCAGGTGGCTTGGTCAGACTGTTGGGTCCCTAACTCATTTGTTCAAAGATTGTGTCCTTTTTTTTTTTTTTTCTCAGTACAGTTCCTATTAACAATCTGTTGAATCCAATTTATGGTACTTGCCACCCAATACATCGGACTGAGAAAGCCAATGTCTGCTTGTCCTTCTTAATTACACACCCTGTCCAGTAACTCTTCCAGACGGGTATGAGATTTCTCTTCCTTAACAGGGAACTTGTCTTCTCATTGTCTGAAAGAGAAAATTATGCGAAAAGCTCTGTGTTATATGCCATGAACTGGGGAGTAAATGGTCTTCCGGACTATGGAAATTCGAAAGCACAAATTTGGAAAAATGGATTATAATTAAAGACCAGGCTTCGGTAACTTTTACTGGAAATTCTGGTGACTTCAAGTGTTGGAACTAATATGTCTTGTGGTAGCTTCCATGTCTTGGCTCTTGTGAATGGTGCTGCAATGAACACTGGGTGTGCGAGTGTATTTTTGAATTACGATTTTCTCAGGGTAGAGCCCCAAGAGTGGGATTCCTGGGTCATATGGTAGTTTTAGAGCTTCCCAAGTGGTGCCAGAGGTAAAGAACCCACCTGCCATCTCAGGAGACGAGAGACTCAGATTTGATCCCTGGGTTGGGAAGGTCCCCTGGAGAAAGGCATGGCACCCCGCTCCAGTGTTCTTGCCTGGAGAATCCCGTGGACAGAGGAGCCTGGTGGGCTACAGTCCCTGGGGTCGCACAGAGCTGGACACAGCTGAGAGACTGAGCACGTATGCACCACACAGGCCCGCATGCACGCACGCATGGAAGTTTTATTTCAGGTTTTTTTAGGAATCTCCACACTGTTCAGCCTCTGCACTTCCAACACAGGGGGCGTGGTTTATACACCACATTTCTGAGAAATGTTTCTTTTCTTACATGAGGAGAGACTCAGTTTAATAAAGATTCACACACACACACACACACACAGACAAAAACATGAAGAATCAAGGCCACTTAGTACAGAAAGCTTCCATGGATCATAGCAAGGGCTTCACCTAAAGGGAGACGGTTGTACCTGCAGCTTTAATTGCCCTCCCTGGCAACCGTGTAATTATTCCTGCAGGAAGCTGGAATGGAAACATTAATGATGTTCTGAAACACTTGAAATGGTAAAGCTCAACAGTAATTTTGCAACGCGCGAGTAAAAGCCCCATTTTTTAGTGCACGCCAGCTGCAGCTTGTGGCAATCGTAACAAATTCTTCCCAATAAATACGTGAGTTGTTCTGCATCCAAATGGACAACCCTCTGAGCTTCTTCTTCATCTCAGACCCTTCCTGAGCTTTCAGCTGAGCATTCCTGTGCCTGGCTTCTTTGATTTTTCACAGGGTCAGCAGTGTATCAAGCCAGAGTTGAAACATATGTGACAGGGGCTTCCCTGGTGATCTTGTGGTAAAGAATCCGCCTGCCGACGCAACAGAGGACGCGGGTTCGATCCCTGAACTGGGAAGATCCCACGTGGCATGGAACAACTTAGCCCGTTCTCACTGCAACAAGCAAAGCTCACGGACCTTAGAGTTCTTGCCCTGCAACAAGAGAAGCACCGAGAACACAATAAGAGTAGTCCCCTCTCACCGAAACTAGAGAAAAAGCCCACACAGGAGTAAAGACCCAGCCCAGCCAAAAATAAATAAATGAATGAATTAAATATATATATTACAAATGGTAGACCTTGCCAGGTGACTCAAGGGTGAAGAATCCCTGGCTGCAAGGCAGGAGATACAAGGAAACAGGGGTTCGATCCCTGGGTCGGGAACATCCCCTGGAGGAGGAAACGGCAACCCACTGCAGTATTCTTGCCTGGAGAATCCCACAGACAGATGAACCTGGTGGGCTACAGTCCACAGGGTCACAGAGAGCAGACAAGACTGGCCAGGCCTGCAAGATGACTCTAACTACCTCCCTGGACAAGAGGAATGCCGCCTTGATCGGGTCTCGATCTGTGCTTTCGAGGAAAGAAAAATGTTTCAGACCCAAACCAGCAAGGTGATCCACGGGAGCCTGAGAGCAAATGAAACAAAACACAAGAAAACCACCTTTGCCTGGCCAGCCAGGCTCATTCCTGGAGCACAAACACTGTTCTGATCTACCTATCCACGGATACAAAGTTGAGCGGCAGCTTTGCAAGCTCATCAAAAATGGAAGCCTAATACCAATGCATTCTGCTTCACCCTCTGACTAGATGTAGGCTCCGGAGAGATTTGCTTGTTTTGTTTTGTTTTTTAATCTCTCGATGACTCAGTTTTCCTACCAGATAGAAATCATGTTGGACCTTGAACCACGAAAAAGAGTATGAAGTACATATCACCACCCTGTCTTAGGTAGGCCTTCCCTGCTGGCTCAGACGATAAGGAATCTGCTTGCAATGCAGGAGACCTCGGTCTGATCCCTGGCTCGGGAAGATCCCCTGGAGGAGAGAGCATGGCAATCCACTCCAGTACTCTTGCCTGGAGAATCCCCTGGACAGAGGAGCCCGGTGGGCTACAGTCCACGGAGTCACAAAGAGTCACTTAGGGCTACAGTCCCTGGGGTCACACAAGAGTGGGACACAGCTGAGCAACTAACACAGTGTCTCAGATGGTGTTTGTGCGACTCTCATTACATTTTAGGGCAATCTCAGCCTGTTGACAGCAGCCATGAAATTAAAAGACACTTGCTCCTTGGAAGAAAAGCTATGACCAACCTAGACAGTGTATTAAAAAGCAGAGACATTACTTTGCCAACAAAGGTCCGTCTAGTCAAGGCTGTGGTTTTTCCAGTGGTCATGTATGGATGTGAGAGCTGGACTATTAAGAAAGCTGAGCACCGAAGAACGGATGCTTTTGAACTGTGGTGTTGGAGAAGACTCTTGAGAGTCCCTTGGGCTGCAAGGAGATCCAACTGTCCATCCTAAAGGAAATCAGTCCTGAATATTCATCATAAGGACTGATGTTGAAGGTGAAACTCTAATACTTTGTCCACCTGATGCAAGGAGCTGACTCATTAGAAAAGCCCCTAATGCTGGGAAAGATTGAGGGCAGGAGGAGAAGGGGACGACAGAGGATGAGATGGCTGGATGGCATCACTGACTCAATGAACATGAGTTTGAGCAAGCTCCCGGAGTTGGTGATGGACAGGGAAGCCTGGCGTGCTGCAGTCCACGGGGTCGCAAAGAGTCGGACACGACTGAGCGACGGAACAATAGCCGGCTGAAACACGGGACAGAATTTCCACATTGCGAAAGAAGCTACACAGCAGAGACCAACGGCTCAAATGAGCCGGAATGCCCAGCGCCTGCTCATAAAAATAATAGTTTAGGCAATCTGACACCAGCCAGTCTGGGGCTGACAGGAACAATTAAGTCAATACAAACATGGAATTTACCTGAGACTCCCAGGGACCGGGAGATCAAAGACAGCACGCTAAATCTGCATTCTTTTGAAACCAGACTCAAAAAAAAAAACCTTTGAAGAACGCATAATTAATGCTGAGGACAGCCCAGGACAGGTTTGTCCTCTCCAAAGACAAGGCTCCCCTCCCCACCGGGTAAGCGGGGGGTCATGTTTCTGCACCTGGAGCCCAGGGCCCAGAGGATGAATAAGAAATGCATCTCTCTCCGAGCCTGGGGAACGAGGGGGTTTATTCCCGCCGCCGGGAGGGTGACATCTGTCTCCAGTATCGTAGTTGGAAGCAGTTTACAGAAAATAGCATGGCAGTTTCCTGGGATGGTCTGGAAGGAAGGCAAGAGAAAGGTTGCCTTTTGGTAGCAGAAGCTGAGCTCTCTCTTCTCGGGGCAGAGAGCGTGTCTAGACACCAGATACCTAGGATAGCCGGCTCAGGGCACACCGGCTCTGACATCGGAGAGGGCATGGGGCGGGAAGCCTGTCTCTCTCCACTTCTGGGTCTTGTGTGTGTGTGTGTGTGGTGTGTGTGTTACCTGCTTAGTTGTGTCCAACTCTTTGCGACCGACCCCAAGGTCTTTAGCCTAGCGGGTTCCCCCATCCACGGAGTTTTCCAAGCAAGAGTACTGGAGTGGGTTGCCATTTCCTTCTGCGTCTTCAGTTCAGTTCAGTCGCTCAGTCGTGTCCGACTCTCTGCGACCCCATGAATCGCAGCACGCCAGGCCTCCCTGTCCATCACCAACTCCCGGATTTCACTCAGACTCATGTCCATCGAGTCAGTGATGCCATCCAGCCATCTCATCCTCTGTCGTCCCCTTCTCCTCCTGCCTCCAATCCCTCCCAGCATCAGAGTCTTTTCCAATGAGTCAACTCTTTGCATGAGGTGGCCAAAGTACTGGAGCTTCAGCTTTAGCATCATTCCTTCCAAAGAAATCCCAGGGCTGATCTTCAGAATGGACTGGTTGGATCTCCTTGCAGTCCAAGGGACTCTCAAGAGTCTTCTCCAACACCACAGTTCAAAAGCATCAATTCTTCGGGTCCCAGCCTTCTTCATAGTCTCTCTTTCACATCCAACTCTCACATCTGTATCTTACAAATGTTATTGTTGTAAAGCAGCAAACATTATTATTATCAATTAGCAAATGTTGTTATTATAAAGTCTTACTGTTATATCTTTGCATATTGGAGAAGGAAATGGCAACCCACTCCAGTGTTCTTGCCTGGGGAATCCCAGGGACGGGGGAGCCTGGTGGGCTGCCGTCTCTGGGGTCGCACAGAGTTGGACACGACTGAAGCGACTTAGCAGCAGCAGCAGCAGCAGCTTACTATCATAAACAATGTCCTACAGGAGACTTTTCAATCAATACATGCCATAAGCATAAACCTTACTATTATATATCCTTAGTATTGTATATACTTGCTATCATAAATATTGTTCTCATAGTATGGGACCCACCAGGCTCCTCTGTCCACGGGGATTCTCCAGGCAAGAATACTGGAGTGGGTTGTCATGCCCTCCTCCAGGGGAATCTGCCCAACTCAGAGTCGAGCCCAGGTCTCCTGCATTGCAAGCAGATTCTTTACCAGCTGAGCCTCCAGGGAAGCTCCATTGCTTAATCAGTACACCCCATACGCAAAAACCTCACTATTATAAATCATTCCTATTATGTAAATAGGCATGCATGCTCAGTCATGTCCCACTCTTTGTGACCCCATGGATGTAGCCCGCCAGGCTCCTCTGTCCATAGGGATTGTCCAGGCAAGAACACTGGAGTGGGTTGTCATGCCCTCCTCCAGGGGATCTTCTTGACCCAGGGATCGAACTTGCATTTCTGAGTCTCCTGGATTGCAGGCAGATTGTTTCCTGCTTAAACCATTGGGGAAGTCATACATATCTATGGTGGAGAAGTCTCACACACACATACACACACACACGCACACGCACACACACACACTTACACATACGTGGCCTTTCCAGGTGACATAGAATCAGCCTGCCAGTGCAGGAGTTGCTGGAGACTCACGTTCGATCCCTGGGTCGGGAAGATCCCCTGGAGGAGGAAATAGCAACCCACTCCAGTATTCTCACCTGGAGAATCCCATGAACAGAGGAGCCTGGCAGGGCTACAGTCCATGGGAGTCGCAAAGAGTCGGACACGACTGAGCGACTAACGTTCACTTTCTCTTCACTGCATTATTAAATTGGGACACAAATATATCTCAAGTTGTTCAGTAATTTAAGAAAACCTTATATGTATCCTCTACACTTTTTGAAACAAAGAACCAAAATCTTATTCCATCAGTGATTAATGAGGCTGTAGGAAAACTCACTACAGAACTTGGAATTCTAACTCAGTGGCGATGAGGTCTGAAAAATAACCATTAAAATAGCAGACTCTCCCAATGTTTAAAGTCTAGCCCTCTGTCAAGCCCGTATCATGCTTGCTCTGCGACTCAATCGCCAGCATTCCCATGGGAAATTAACTCAGCCCATTCATTATGAAGTTTCAGACTTGGGAAAATCTATAGTTCCATTTTTCATGCTGCTAAATGTCTATAATCAAACTTCTGTTTTCTTAACGATCACAAAAGGGTCTACTTTATTCTTCCATTAATCATCATCTCCATTTCTTCCGTGATGAACTATGTTTTCAAAATTCTTTTTTTTAGATGATTTTTTTAAAGCCTTTTAACATTTGTGACGATATTGGTTCTGTTTTATGCTTTGCCTTTGCAATATGGGAATATGCTTTGGCCACAAGGAATATGCGAGCACAGATCACCAAACACAGATCAAACCAACACCCCCTGAGCTGGAGGGTTAAGTCTTGACCACTGGACCACCGGGGAAATCCCTCTTTTCAAACCCTTACATCCCTCATCACACATGTTTATTTTTTTTTAATCAGAAAGTGGCAATTGTGTGGGTGGTTTAGTAACAAAGTTGTGTCCGACCTTGGCAACCCCATGGACTGTAGCCCACCAGTCTCCTCCGTCCATGGGATTCTCCAGGCAAGAATGCTGGAGTGGGTTGTCATTTCCTCCTCCAGGGGATCTTCCCAACCCAGGGAACCCGGGTCTCTGGAGTCTCCTCCTTTGCAAGTGGATTCTTTACCATCTGAGCAACCAGTGGACCCCGAAGCATCTCAAAACATTTAAGTTGATTCACTCTCAAAGAAATGATATTCAAACAGATATCTTATTCATTTAACATTTGTAGAATTCTCAAAATGAGTGAGACAAGAGTTGTTTTTTTTTTTTTTTTTTTAATTACTGGGAGTGCCTAAAAGGGTTTGATAATCTGAGCCACAGGGCTGAAATCTTCATTCAACTAAATATTTAGAAATCAGGACAAAGATGTTTGGCTGGATAATCATTCCAAGATTATCATGTAAAACAAAGGAGGGAAAAAAATGCAAGCTGGATCAGATAGACGAAATGAAAGGAGATGAATAAAAATTGTTATCAAAATATAACAGCATCTGCCTTGTGCTTCCCTGGTCGCGTGGTTGGTAAAGAATCCACCTAGCAATGCAGGAAACACAGGATCGATCCCCGGTCCGGGAAGATTCTACACGCCCCGCGGCCATAAGCCCACCGGTGTTGCCTAGAGTCTGTGCTCTGTAACCAGAGAAGCCAGGGTAACACAAAAGCTGAGCACAACAGCTGGAGAATAGTGCCCCACCTCATCACAGCCAGACAATAGTCCGAGAAGCAACAGAAACCCAATCAGGACTAACGCAGACAATCGCTAAAGATCCATAGAAAGACATAGGACTCCCCTCTTCTGTTCTTGCGGTTCTTATCATAACTTTAAACTTATGTGCAGATGGACAGAGACAGCCTCAAGGGAAAAACTCAGAGACGTCCACCTTATCTAAGCTTCAGTACATTTTACTGATGGGGAGTGCCCACTGTTGGGGGAATGCCGTGACAGCTAAGAACACTGCATATGACGACGACTGAGAATTCTCCTAGCATCTGTCCCCCAACAAGCCAACCAGCGCTTTAAAGTTTACCCCTCATGGTGTCTTCCTGTTTCAACTTTCAGTTCAGTTCAGTCGCTCAGCCATGTCCGACTCTTTGCCACCCCGTGGACTGCAGCACGCCAAGCTTTCCTGTCCATCACCAGCTCTCGGAATTTGCTCAAACTCACGCCCATTGAGTCGGCGATGCCATCCGACCATGCCATCCTCTGTCGTCCGCTTCTCCTCCTGCCCCCAATCTTTCCCAGCACCAGGGTCTTTCCCCACGAGTCAGTTCCAACGTTAAGGAAGACTTGTTAAAGAAGCACAGAGATTTAGCACTGAAGAATATCAGAGTATGTGAGCAGAGACTCTGGCTAGTGAAAGTGGCCATACCCACCTGGGTAATTCAGTGTTTAAGAAAAGGAGACGGGACAATGAACAGAGCTCTATTAAATTGGCCATTAATAACAAACATTGTTCTCCTAAAGAGAGAAGTTTCATTATGTTTTCATTACAACCTTTTAAACAGAAATCATTTTAAATAGACATTTCTAATTTCCCCAAGGTTCTGTGTTCTAATTTTTTTGTCCCCATGTGAAACAGCTTTCTGATCTTCACCCCTGCCCCGCCCCGCCACCGCCGACCCTTCTTTCAATTCTGAGTAGAAGCAACCTTTTTAATCCAGATAAAGTTACAAGGCCTACGTGTGTGGTAAGCTTTTAGTCTTAGTGTGTGCTTGCTAAGTCGCTTCAGTCTTGTTTGACACTTTCGGGACCCCATGGAGGCTCCTCTGTCCATGGGATTCTCCAGGCAAGAATGTTAGAGAAGGTTGTCATTCCTGTCTCCAGGGAATCTTCCAGACCCAGGGATCGAACACATGTCTGTTATGTCTCCTGCAATGGTGGGGGGGGGTGTACTTTACCACTAGCGCCTTCTAGTAAGTCCATTTGGTTTTGGTCTTTTAATTGCTAAGTCATGACTCTTTGTGACCCCTTGGACTGCAGCACGCCAGGCCTCCCTGTCCATCACCAACTGCTGGAGCTTACTCAACCTCAGGTCCACTGAGTCAGTGAGGCCACCCAACCATCTCATCCTCTGTTGCCGCCTTCTCCTCCCGCCCTCAATCTTTCCCAGCATCAGGGTTGTTTCCAACGAGTCAATTCTTCACACCAGGAAGCCAAAGAATTGGAGCTTCAGCATCAGTCCTGCCAATGAATATTCAGGGCTGATCTCCTTTAGGATGGATTCGTTCCACCTCCTTGCAGTCCAAGGGACTCTCAAGAGTCTTCTCCAGCACCACGCTTCAAAAGCATCAATTCTTTTTGGTGCTCAGCCTTCTTTATGGTCCAACTCTCACATCTGCACATGATTTCGTTTTTAATATACATCAAATAATATATTGCACGGCCAACTCCCTTTTTTTCAAAATGGAGATAATTTAAAAACAAAATTTTCAGGGAAATGCTTTTAGAAAGAATTTTCAGGGAAAGCCTCAAAGAGCACTTCAGGGCATTAAAAATTATAATTCCGAAACCAGTTCCTACCTTCAGAAGACACTAGGCATTTAAGTACATCAAATCATGCTTATTTTCTAGACTGTCCAGGTTGCCTTTGGAAAAAAAAGAAAAGAAAACACTTCTGATATTTAAGTGTCTAAATTCCAGTAAGAGAGTACAGATTGCCAATTTTTTTTGCTGTTTAGAGACCATGATTTTGTACAGGGCTTCAGCCTCCGGGAAAATTCAGATCTCATGCTCTTTCTCACCTATAAAACTATTAGAAATTAGCCTTTCTGTTCATTTCTCAATATATCTGTCCAAGCTGTCACTGACATGATCTCCATCAGAGTTTGAAGTCAGGTCTTAGGTCCTGCAATAGCGGGATGGACTCAGGCATAACGTTAATAAAGAGACACAAGCTCCTTATGAGACGGAAAATCTCCATAACCTTTTCTTTCTCAGTTTACTGGCATAAAGAGACAGCATGTCCCTAAGGCCGACATCTGGACTCAGGTTGCGTTTTTCCTGCTTTTAACTCTCCCAGGTCTTGGCGAAGAATCTCTTGGAGGCCCTATACATAAAGTTTATTGTTTTTTTCTTTTGTTCATTCTCTCAGTCATGGCCGACTCTTTGTGACCTCGCGGACTGCAATATTCCAGGCTGCCCTGTCCTTCACCATCTCCCAGGGAGTTTGCTCAGATTCATGTCCATCAAGTCAGAGATGCCATCCAACCATCTCATCCTCTGTCGCCACCTTCTCCTCCTGCCCTCAATCGTTCCCAGCTTCAAGGTCTTTGCCAATGAATCAGTTCTTCGCATCAAGTGGCCAAAGTATTGAAGTTTCTGCTTCTTAAAATATTTATTATGATGGTATTGGCATTTTTTTTTTGGTCACCCTGTGTGTGGGATTCTAGTTACCGGACCATCGATTGAACCCATGGTACCTAGAGTGAAAATGTGGAGTCCCGGCCACTAGACCACCAGGGAAGCCCCTATTTAGGCAATCTGAATGGAGCAGAGGTACGGTGCCAATTACACACCCAGGACAGTGGAAAGGGTGGAGAAGTTAGAGTCAGATTCTCTGGGGGACAGTGCCTCAGTGGGTAGGACCGCTTCACCCCCTGAAGCCAAGTAGAGGCATTGGTTGTTACCTTGAAGCATCCATGGGAGCACTATTATTTTCTCGAGTCTCTGCCTATTTTTGCAGAATGGAAACTGAAGGTCCCTCGGAGGTATTAATATCCAACAGTATGAAATATATATTCATAGAATCTGTACCTTCTCCCTATTTGCAAAATCCGAATTAAAATTCCTTTTAACGTTCTTGGAAGACTAATGAGAAGAAAGAGGTGGGGTTTACCCAGAGTGAGGTTTGTATGAGCTGGTTCAGAATTTCAGTCCCTGTGGAAATGGAGGCCCAGTGCTAGACGTTACCCCCTTTTACTCTGGAGAATCGTGCCATCTGCTAGGAAAGAGACAAAGAGGACTGCAAGAGATACCCTGCCAGGACCACTCTTTAGCTCAGCTCCTTTGGAATCAGAGTAAATCTAACCTCCTGGGTCCTAGTCCAAAGGAGCTTTAGGGATTTCCAAGCCCAAGCTCACGGAGGATTTGAGACAGCGTGTAGAAACCCCTTTCCAAGCCATTTTACGAGAGATTTGGGGCAGGAGCTAATTTCCATGCATCGGGCGAGTTCTCAGTTTAAACTCAGAAGCATCGAGGTCTTTGTTGGTTGCAGTCCTGGAGCTTTAAACCAGAGGGGTTTGGCAGGAGGATTTAAAACACCCAGGTTGAGCAGATGGGGTCATGAGGGGTTGGGGGACAGTGTAGCTGCCGTTTCGAGGTGTCTTTTGCGGTCCTTGTCCTAAGTTCATCGCCTCTTCCCTCTTGGGATCTAAAACACACCGTTTGCTGTGCTTAGTCGCTCAGTCCTGTCCGACTATAAAGAGACAGCATGTCCCTAAGGCCGACATCTGGACTCAGGTTGCGTTTTTCCTGCTTTTAACTCTCCCAGGTCTTGGGGAAGAATCTCTCGGAGGCCCTATACATAAAGTTTATTGTTTTTTTCTTTTGTTCATTCTCTCAGTCGTGGCCGACTCTTTGTGACCTCGCGGACTGCAATATTCCAGGCTGCCCTGTCCTTCACTGTTTCCCGGGGAGTTTGCTCAGATTCATGTCCATCAGGTCAGAGATGCCATCCAACCATCTCATCCTCTGTCGCCACCTTCTCCTCCTGCCCTCAATCGTTCCCAGCTTCAAGGTCTTTGCCAGTGAATCAGTTCTTCGCATCAAGTGGCCAAAGTATTGAAGTTTCTGCTTCTTAAAATATTTATTATGATGGTACTGGCATTTTTTTTTTGGTCACCCTGTGTGTGGGATTCTAGTTACCGGACCATCAATCGAACCCATGATACCTAGAGTGAAAATGTGGAGTCCCGGCCACTAGACCACCAGGGAAGCCCCTATTTAGGCAATCTGAATGGCGCAAAGGTACGGTGCCAATTACACACCCAGGACAGTGGAAAGGGTGGAGAAGTTAGAGTCAGATTCTCTGGGGGACAGTGTCTCAGTGGGTAGGACCCCTTCACCCCCTGAAGCCAAGTAGAGGCATTGGTTGTTACCGTGAAGCATCCATGGGAGCACTATTATTTTCTCAAGTTCTCTGCCTATTTTTGCAGAATGGAAACTGAAGGTCCCTCGGAGGTATTAATATCCAACAGTATGAAATATATATTCATAGAATCTGTACCTTCTCCCTATTTGCAAAATCCGAATTAACATTCCTGTTAATGTTCTTGGAGGACTAATGAGAAGAAAGAGGTGGGGTTTACCCAGAGTGAGGTTTGTATGAGCTGGTTCAGAATTTCAGTCCCTGTGGAAATGGAGGCCCAGTGCTACCCCTTTTTCATCTGGAGAATCGTGCCATCTGCTAGGAAAAAGACAAAGAGGACTGCAAGAGATACCTGCCAGGACCACTCCTTAGCTCAGCTCCTTTGGAATCAGAGTAAATCTAACCTCCTGGGTCCTAGTCCAAAGGAGCTTTAGGGATTTCCAAGCCCAAGCTCACGGAGGATTCGAGACAGCGTGTAGAAACCCCTTTCCAAGCCATTTTACAAGAGATTTGGGGCAGGAGCTATTTTCCATGCATCGGGCGAGTTCTCAGTTTAAACTCAGAAGCATCAAGGTCTTTGTTGGTTGCAGTCCTGGAGCTTTAATCCAGAGGGGCTTGGCGGGAGGATTTAAAACACCCAGGTCGAGCAGATGAGGTCATGAGGGGTTGGGGGACAGTGTAGCTGCCGTTTCGAGGTGTCCTTTGCAGTCCTCGTCCTAAGTTCATTTCCATGCATCGGGCGAGTTCTCAGTTTAAACTCAGAAGCATCGAGGTCTTTGTTGGTTGCAGTCCTGGAGCTTTAAACCAGAGGGGTTTGGCAGGAGGATTTAAAACACCCAGGTTGAGCAGATGGGGTCATGAGGGGTTGGGGGACAGTGTAGCTGCCGTTTCGAGGTGTCTTTTGCGGTCCTTGTCCTAAGTTCATCGCCTCTTCCCTCTTGGGATCTAAAACACACCGTTTGCTGTGCTTAGTCGCTCAGTCCTGTCCGACTCTTGGCAGTCCCTGTGGACTGGGATCGCTTCTGTCCATGGGATCCTCCAGGCAAGCATACTAGAGAGGGTTGCCACGCCCTCCTCCAGGGATTGAACCCGTCTCCTGCGTTGGCAGGTGGATTCTTTACCGTTTCATTACTGGCCTGATACAAGGCTAACGCTGTGTGTCATTTGTCAACCCCTAAACTCCTTGGAGATGACCAATAAGTGTGAAGTCAACACAAAGTAATCTCATTATTTTTAAAGCCTATGCTTGGGGAGTTTCCTGGTTTCTTTTTCTTTTTTTCCTGCAACACCCTTGGGCTTGCTTTAAATGCTGAAGCTTGCTAAATGCTAAAGCTCTTTTTTTTTCTTTTTCTTTCCCAGAAATGCACCTCTCAGCCAACTGCTTTGGTAGAAATTTCCTATCCGCATGCAACTTTATTTTAATGCCAGGAAAAGGGAAGATACTTAAAAGCGATAAGGGAGAAGCTCTCTACGTCTTCGATATTTATGAAAATAAATGTCTCAAATCCACTGATGTGTATCCCCGTACACCTGTCACTTCAGACATCTGTCTGCCACCTCCCTCCACAACTGTACAAATAAAACATCAACTGTCTATTTCTTTGATGCTCCAAGCTTCTTAAATCATGAATCTGTTTTATTGGCCTGTCCACTTTCTAGGTGACTTTAAAGTTTCTTTCTTTCTTTTTTTTTTTTTTTAATTCATAAGCCTCCCTGACCGTGTTATTTATTCAGAGAAAAAACAAGCTGCAAACCTTTTTGCTCTCCTCCTGCAAAGAACGCTGTTTGTGTAACCTCTGGCCCTTACTCACTCTCGGAAATATTAAAGTGTCGATCCTCTGAGTTCTGAGTACAACTGTCTGTGTGCTTATTTAAGTTATTCGAACAGCTTGAGAGGCTAGAGGATTTGAAAACTCTCTTTGTAGAGGAGGCAGAAGCTCCAAAGCAGAGATGTGAGACTATTTGTTATTGTTCAGTGGCTCAAAGACCCACGACTGT
Organism: Aepyceros melampus; assembly: GCA_006408695.1. Classification (NCBI taxonomy): domain Eukaryota; kingdom Metazoa; phylum Chordata; class Mammalia; order Artiodactyla; family Bovidae; genus Aepyceros; species Aepyceros melampus. Next base: position 39,386 of record SJXQ01000147.1, read on the forward strand.
CTGTGGGTCTTTGCGACTCCATGGACTTTAGCCCACCAGGCTCCTCTGTCCCTGGGATTCCCCAGGCAAGGATACCGGAGTGGGTTGCCATTTCTTCCTCCAGGGGATCTTCCTGAACCAAGGATGGAACCTGAATCTCCTGCATTGGCAGGAGGATTTTTTTAAAACTACTGAGCTGCCAGGGAATCCTGGGTGACTATTAGGAGTTCAAACACAGGAGGAGGCATGTCGATCCTCTGAGTTCTGAGTACAACTGTCTGTGTGCTTATTTAAGTTATTCGAACAGCTTGAGAGGCTAGAGGATTTGAAAACTCTCTTTGTAGAGGAGGCAGAAGCTCCAAAGCAGAGATGTGAGACTATTTGTTATTGTTCAGTGGCTGAAAGACCCACGACTGTCTGTGGGTCTTTGCGACTCCATGGACTTTAGCCCACCAGGCTCCTCTGTCCCTGGGATTCCCCAGGCAAGGATACCGGAGTGGGTTGCCATTTCTTCCTCCAGGGGATCTTCCTGAACCAAGGATGGAACCTGAATCTCCTGCATTGGCAGGAGGATTTTTTTAAAACTACTGAGCTGCCAGGGAATCCTGGGTGACTATTAGGAGTTCAAACACAGGAGGAGGCCAGACCATGTATCAGCTTCCAGCCTTGCAAGGTTCAAGGTATCCTTGCCTGCCTTGCTTTCTAAAACCCACACCGGACACTCACAAAGTAACACCATGGCCTGCAGCCACATATCGTGGGCTCTTGTGTGTCTCTCTCCAGCAAAGCCGCAAATGCCCGGGAAAGGCATTAGGACGGATTACAGACAATAGGCCGAGGCTTTGTTTTAGAACGGATTTATTCCACCACGGTTCCGGCTGTTCTGAAATCCCTGGACAAATATTTCCAAAAGGAAAACCATCCACGTCGACTGGATGCTTCTCTAAGAACCATTAGAACCGTTTAGCCAGCTTGCTTTAATTTGATCCGACAAAGAGCGTCTTAAAGAGCACGCCCCTTTTTATTTCTTCTCTGATTGATCTAACGAGGGTTTCCAAAACTATGCTGAGTAGAAACAGCGAGAATGGGCATCCCTGTCTTGCTCCTTGATCTTAGAGGAGATGCTTCTAGCTTTTTACTGTTGAGAAGGATGTTAGATGGAAGTCTGGATTTAGGCATGAATGCTGGCAAGTGGTAGAGAATCCGCCTGCAATGCAGGAGACGTGAGTTCAATCCCTGGGTCTGGAAGATCCCCTGGAGGAGGGCATGGCAATCCATTCCAGTGTTCTTGCCTGGAGAATCCCATGGACGGAGGAGCCTGGCGGGCTATAGTCCGTGGGGTTTCGAAGAGCTGGACACAGCTGAGCAACTGAACAACAACCCTGAGTTCGCACACACACACAGGGATGAATAGGAGGCTGGTACGTATGCGTACGCACTATTCTAGTTAAAATAAATAAGGACTTAACTATATAGCCCAGGCAACTCTAGTCAACATTTTGCAATAATATAAAGGAAAACTATCACAAAACGAGTGTGTGTGTGCTTAGTTAGTTGCTGAATCATGTCCAATTCCTTGCGAACCCATGGAGTGTAGCCTGCCATGGGCTGTAGTCCTCTCTCCATGGGATTCTCCAGGCCAGAATACTGGACTGTGTAGGCATCCCCTCCTCCGGGGGGATCTTCCCAACCCAGGGATCAAACCCAGGTCTCTGGAGTTGCAGGTGGATTCTTTCCCAGCAGAGGTATGAGGGAAGCCCGAGAACACCCTTCTCCAGGGGATCTTCCTGTCCCAGGAATTCAACCCGGATCTCCGGCATTGCAGGCAGATTCTTTACCAGCTGAGCTATCAGGGAAGCCCCTCTACGTGTGTATGTACGATCAGTTCAGTCGCTCAGTTGTGTCCGACTCTTTGTGACCACGTGGACTACAGCACGCCAGGCTTCCTGCTGAATAACTTTGCTGAAAGTTATAACTTGGCTGCACACCCTAAACTATCATGATATTGTAAATCAACTATACTTCAATTAAAAAAAAAAAAAAGAGCCAAGGATGTCCCTGATAGTCCAGTGGTTGAGACTCCAACAGAGGGAGAAGCATTCAATCCCTGGTTGGGGAGATAAGATTCTGCTCGCAGCAGTCAAAGAAAGAAAAAAGAGCCCATTAACGAAGCTCTGTGATTTGGGGCAACTCACACACACACACACACACTACACACCCCAGCCAGTGGGGAAGAATATTTGGACGGCGTTAACACTCTGGACTAGATCGTCCTCTGTGATTTTCATAAAGCTCCATCATGCTTTCTGGAGTAAACTTTGCCTTCCTCCCGACGGACCTGAAAGGTTGTTGTTGAATCACGCGAAGACACCGGGATTCTTGGCCCCTGGAGGAGAAGAATTCAATCCGGGGCCAGAGACGAGGCTCAATCTCCCAGAGCTTTTGTGTAACAAAGTTTTATTAAAGTATAAAGGAGATCGAGAAAGCTTCTGACGTAGGCATCAGAAACGGGGCAGAAAGAGTACCCCCTTGCTAGTGTTAGCAATGAAGTTATATGCTCTCCAATGAATCCAAAGAATGTCTGGAGGTTGTAAAGACCTCACCAGACCTACTCCCATAATTTACACTTTAATATAACAGAGTTAGCCAGAAGGTTTCATCCAGCGACTGTCCTCAGGCAGGATACATTATTGTTGTATAACCCTAAGGAATGTAGAAAAGGAAAAAAAGTTTGTCCTTCTTCCTCCTTGAGAATTCCAGACCCCTCTCTCCTTGGGGACCCCCAGACTTCTTATCAACCTGCCTAGGAAATTACTCTCTCAGACCTTGTTTTGCAGCTCTCTCTTACATAATGACCTCAAGGAAGTCTCTCCAACTATAGGCTTTCTTAAGCATGAACTTGTCGATAGACCTGCACAGAGGCATCAGCAATCTCAAATATTAGAACAAGCCTCTTTCTGTAATCTGCAGTGCCAACTCTGAAACAGGCTAGCTGTCGTTTTCTGCGTGCATCCAGGCTGGACACAAAAGTGTGTGATACATTATTGTTGTATAACCCTAAGGAATGTAGAAAAGGAAAAAAAGTTTGTCCTTCTTCCTCCTTGAAAATTCCAGACCCCTCTCTCCTTGGGGACCCCCAGACTTCTTATCAACCTGCCTAGGAAATTACTCTCTCAGACCTTCTTTTGCAGCTCTCTCTTACATAATGACCTCAAGGAAGTCTCTCCAACTATAGGCTTTCTTAAGCATGAACTTGTTGATAGACCTGCACAGAGGCATCAGCAATCTCAAATATTAGAACAAGCCTCTTTCTGTAATCTGCAGTGCCAACTCTGAAACAGGCTAGCTGTCGTTTTCTGCGTGCATCCAGGCTGGACACAAAGACTGCCTACGTTTCATCATCGCTTTGCCTAAATTGTTGTTACTTAGTTGCTCAGTTGTCTCCGACTCTTTTGTGACCTCATGGACTGTAGCCCCGCCAGGTTCTTCTGTCCGTGGGATTTTCCAGGCAAGAATACTGGAGTGGATTGCCACTCCCTTCTCCAAAGCGGGATCTTCCCGACCCAGGGATGGAACCTGAGTCTCCTGCATTGCAGGTGGATTCTTTACCACTAAGTCACCAGGGAAACCCATATGATAAACATTTAGGATACCTTCTTGGTAGCTCAGGCGGGAAAGAATCCGCCTGCAATGCAAGAGACGTGGGTTCCATCCCTGGGTCGGGAAGATCCCCTGGAGAAAGAAATGGTAACCAACTCCAGTGTTCTTGGACTTCCCTGGTGGCTCAGATGGTTAAGATTTTTGCCTGCAATGTAGGAGACCCAGGTTTAATCCTTGGGTCAGGAAGATTTCCTGGAGGAGGGCATGGCAACTCACTCCAGTATTCTTGCCTGGAGAATCCCACGGACAGAGGAGCCTGGCAGGGCTACAGTCCATGGAGTCAAAAAGAGTTGGACACGACTGAGCTACCTTACCAGGGAAGCTTGTGTGATGAACATTAAGGATGGTTAAAAGATTAAAGACAAATTTGAGGGGTCTCTGTGTGGTCTATAAAAAGTAAGGATGGTAAGAAAAATAAAAGATAAATTTGAAAAAATGAGGTATGAAGGGAGTTCACAGGTTACACAGGCTTCTGCTGCTCCCTGCTTCCATCATTAGAGTCTCAGCCCCCACCAGCCTCCAGACGGCTGCGTGATGCTGTTTGTTTCCCTGATTGGATGCAAAATGAAAAGTCGCTTTTTTCCACGGGCCGGCTGCTCTGCGTTCCAACCATCCACGTGCATTGAATCCCAATGACTGGTTAGGAGTCTGATGAATCAGCCTCGAGAACATTAATTTAATGCTTGAGATGTCAGCAAATAGAGTGAGGGTATTGTTTCAGGCCCAGCTTCGTGAAGTCTCCATTGGATAGACTATTTTTTCAGGCAGGCTCTCAGTGGGGAAAGGCCAATCTTTGTTAACAGACGCAGCCTTGAGCCTCAGAACAAAGCCGGTTGAGTTAATCTGGGTTTTTAATGCTCAGACAGACGTGAAAGAAGGCTGGGTGCTAAAGAATTGATGCTTTCGAACTGTGGTGCTGGCGAAGACTCTTGAGAGCCCCTCAAACTGCAAGGAGATCAAACCAGTCCACCCTAAAGGAAATCAACCCTGAATGTTCATTGGAAGGACTGATGCTAAAGCTGAAGCTTCAATATTTTGGCCTCCTGATGCGAAGAACTGACTCATTGGAAAAGAGCCTGATGCTGGGAAAGATTGAAGGCGGGAGGAGAAGGGGACGACAAAAAATGAGATGGTTGGATGGTATCACCGACTGGACATGAGTTTGAGCAAGCTCTGGGGGTTGGTGATGGACAGGGAAGCCTGTGTGCTGCAGTCCAGGGATGGCAAAGAATCAGACATGAGTCACTTAGAGTCACTAAGGTGGCTGAAAATAACAATAACCATAACAGATGCTGCTGCTGAGTCGCTTCAGTCGTGTCCAACTCTGGGCGACCCATAGATGGCAGCCCACCAGGCTCCCCCTCCCCTGGGATTCTCCAGGCAAAAACACTGGAGTGGGTTGCCATTTCCTTCTCCAAAGCATCAAAGTGAAAAGTGAAAGGGAAGTTGCTCGGTCGTGTCTGACTCCTAGTGACCCCATGGACTGCAGCCTGGGATTTTCCAGGCAAGAGTACTGGAGTGGGGTGCCATTGCTCTCTCTGTAACAGATGCTAAATGGTAGCCTAATATAGAATAACCAACAGAATGGTGAGTGTATCTAGATAATAGGACATGTATTGTTTCTTTGTTTCTTATTCTTCTGCCACACAACATACATAGCCTGTAGGGTCTTAGTTCCCTCACCAAGGATCAAACATACATCCCCTGCAGTGGAAGGCGTAACCGCTGACCAGCAGGGGCTCCCTACACACAGGAGAAGTTGAAGAGCGTCTTCATGATTTTAGGAAGCTTTCTCATAATGAGTTTTGTGTTACTTTTCTTCTTTAAAACAATTAGTTTTTATTTTATATTGCAGGAGAGTTGGTTTACAATGTTGTGTCAGTTTCCGGTATGTTGCAAGGTAACTCAGTTATCCATATATTCATTCTCTTTCCGTGATTATTAAAGATTCAGTTCAGTCGCTCAGTCGTGTCTGACTCTCTGCCACCCCATGGACTGCAGCACGCCAGGCCTCCCTGTCCATCACCAACTCCCGGAGTTCACCCAAACTCATGTCCATCGAGTCGGTGATGCCGTCCAGCCGCCTCATCCTCTGTCGTCCCCTTCTCCTCCCGCCTTCAATCTTTCCCAGCATCAGGCTCTTTTCCAATGAGTACATTCTTCGCATCAGGTAGCCAAAGAATAGGAGCTTCAGCTTCAGCATCAGCCCTTCCAACAAATATTCAGGAGTGATTTCCTTTACCACTGACTGGTTTCATCTCTTTAATAATCTTATTAAAGATTATTAGTTCCATGTTTTTTAACCTACTTCAGTTTTCTGTTTCAGGAACCTTTTATCCCAGAAAAGTCACAACATATGGTGCTATTTAAAGAATTGCACATTTGTGAATAGATTCTACAAAGGTCCATTCTTGCAGCTTGTTAAGCAGGAATATGTGGTACACACAATGGAATGTTACTCAGCCATAAGAAAGGATGAATGAAATATTGCCATTTGCAGCAACATAGACAGACCTAGAGGTTATCAGACTAAGTGGAGTAAGTCAGACACAGAAAGACAAATCCCAGACGCTATCACTTCCATATGGAAACATGGAGAATGAATGCCTTCATCGTCAGAAGAGATAGACTCACAGACATAGAAAAGAGGCCGGTGGTTACCAAAGGAAAATAGAAGGAGGGATAAATTATGAAGCCGGGATTAGCAGACGCAAACAGCTATATATTAAATATGTAACCAATATGGGCTTCCCTGGTGGCTCAGATAGTCAGGAACTCACCTGCCAATGCAGGGGACACAGGTTTCCTCCCTGGGTCAGGAAGATCCCCTGGAGAAGGCAATGGCAACCCGCTCCAGTACTCTTGCCTGGAGAATCCCATGGACAGAGGAGCCTGGCGGGGCTACAGTCCACGGGGTCGCAAAAAAGGAGCACAAATCTGAGCATGTAAGAACACAAAACAAACATGCTCTGCAGCACAGGGAACTCTACTCAGCACCTTGTAATAGCCTATAACGGAAGGGGATATAAAAATATAATTTATATATTACAACTATATCTATAAACTAGATACTCATATATATCTACTCTCTATATACACGTCTATAGTCTATTTTAAATATACACACTTACATATATGCTGTCTTTAGTTCTTCAGTCCCATCCGACTCACTGCGACCCCATGGACTGCCTACCAGGCTCCTCCGTCCATGGGATTTCCCAGGCAAGAGGACTGGAGTGGGGTGCCATCGCCTTCTCCAATTTATATATATATATATATATATATATATATATATATATATATAT
>SJXQ01000147.1:46516-77742 GCA_006408695.1 Aepyceros melampus
TTAAAAAAGAAAAAAAAACCTTAAATTTCAAACAGTATTGCAGTCCCCTAAAAAGTGAAACAGAGTTATCACCAATCCCAGAAACGTCAGTCCTTGGTTAATACCCTCAAAGAATCGACAGCAGAGACTGTAACGTTTGTATAGCCATATTCACAGCAGACACTTACTGAAAGAGGAAAGCAATTCAAGTGTCCCTCAGCGAATAGAATGGGTAAATACAGTGTGGCCCTTCCACATGAGAGAATGTGGTTTAGTTGCTCAGTCAGTTCTTTTGTGACCCCCCGTGGACTGTAGCCCCGCCAGGCCCCTCTGTCTGTGGGATTTTCCAGGCAAGAATACTGGAGTGGGTTGCCATGCCCTCCTCCAGAGGATCTTCCTGATCCAGAGGTCTCCTGCATTGCAGGCAGATTCTTTACCATCTGAGCCACCCGAAAATGGACCCTTAAATGAATCTAAAGGGATGATTCCTACAAGTATTGTGTGAGGTCTTGAGCTACGAGTGTGCTATTTCCATGCACCCAGCAATCACCCTTGTGGAGAGTGTCCCTGTTAGCATCATAATTACGATCACGGCGAAGTCGAATCATCATTTAATGCATCATTTGCTATGCAAATTGTTTTTCACACAGAGTTGTTTTCGCTCTGACCTTTCTTGGAGTTCTCATCTCAAAGACCCGGTCGTCCCTTATTCTTCACCTCTCAGAATACTGCTCAAGTAGCTCAGAGATGAATTGAAATAGTGGAGGGGTTGCCTGCAGGCCAGAGTTATTTAAACCCAGAGAAGGCAGAAGCTCATGCTGCTGAGAGAAGAACTGGCTTGGCTGGCAGGAATTCACCCTTCTGAGCTCTGTATTCATCTGGACCCCTAGTCTGTATTGGACACCATCAACATTGGAACATGCCCCCCCACCCCAGTATTTGAATATCATTCTACTTGCAGAATGATACAGGCGCTTCTGTTCAGATTGCCCACCCTATAAAACACACCCCCTCACTTGAATGTCCAACAGCAGCGGTCCCCAACCTTTTCGGCACATGAAACCGGTGTCTTGTAAGACAGTTTTTGCATGGATCGAGGGCAGGGTTAGGGGGATGGTTTCTGGAAAGGTTGTTCACTGCCTGCCTGCCTCCTCAGGCCCTCGGTCGTGTCCGACTCTTCACGACCCCGTGGATGGAAGCTCACAAGGCTCGTCTGTCCATGGGATTCTCCAGGCCAGAATAGCGGAGCAAGTTGCCATTTCCTCCTCCAGGAGAATCTTCCCGAATCTTCCAGGGATCGAACCCATGTCTCCTGTGTCTCCTGCATTGGCAGGTGGGTTCTTTCCCACTGAGTCACTCGGGAAGGTATTTCTATCAGCTCCAGTTCAATTCATGCATTAGATCCTGAAGGCTGGGGACCACAGTCCAAAAGAATGAAAGTTTGATGAGATCAACCATCACTCTTCCGGCTTTTATCGAGAGGTAACTGACATGTAAGATTCTGTACCTTTAAGGCTGTGCACCTGTGATGATTTGATACATGCATATGTTGAGGACTAATGACTGTCCTGAGGTTAACGCCGTAAGCTCCCACAGTTACCGTTCTCTTGCTGTGGTGACAACACTTAAGATGTACTGTCTTGCAAACTTGCAAGGCTATAATCCAGTACTGCTGCCTCCGCTGTGAAGCATCTGCTTGCCAAGCAGCAGACTCTTGGGTTTGATCCCTGAGTCAGGAATATGCCCTGGAGGAGGCAATGGCAGCCCACTCCAGTGTTCTTGCCTAGAGAATCCCATGGACAGAGGAGCCTGGGGCGTTACAGTCCATGGGGTTGCAAAGAGTCAGACATGACAGACAGACCAAACGCAGCAACAACCAACAAATATTCAGTTCAGTTCAGTCTCTCAGCTGTTTCCAACTCTTTGCGATCCCATGGACGGCAGCATGCGAGGCCTCCCTGTCCATTACCAACTCCCAGTGTTTACCCAGAGTCCATCGAGTCAGTGATGCCATCCAGCCATATCATCCTCTGCCATCCCCTTCTCCTCCCGCCTTCAGTTTTTCCCAGCATCAGAGTCTTTTCCAGTGAGTCAGCTCTTCGCATCAGGTGGCCAAAGCATTGGAGTTTCAGCTTCAGCATCAGTCCTTCCAATGAACAGCCAGGACTGATTTCCTTTAGGATGGACTGGTTGGATCTCCTTGCTGTCCAAGGGACTCTCAATAGTCTTCTCCAGCACCACAGTTCAAAAACATCAATTCTTCTGTGCTCAGCTTTATTTATACTATTAAAGTACAACCTTTATTTATACCAGTAAAGTATTAGCTTTATGTATACTAATATTGCAGTCAGGCTAACAAAGTTTCTATCTCTACTTTGCATTCTCAGAGTACATTTCTGTCTCTTCCTTAAAGCTATGAACGGTTTTTTATTCATGTTGCTTCATCCTTGGTGTCAAGCTGAGGTCATTCATTATACAGTGAGTGTTGGAAACGCGAAACGAAGGAAGGGGAGAAGAACGCAGGGAGAAAGGGTGGATGGACAGAAGGAAGGAAGGAAAAATGTAGGAAAGCACAGAATATGAAAGATATCTTATCTCGTGGTTGTTATTAGCCAATTTTTCACAGACTTCACTTTAATTGCTGTCACTGATAGTGATAAGCTTTACCATCACAACTCAAGAACATTTCATTGATAGACGGCTGAATGCCTTAGGGACTATATCTGCATGATGTAATAATAATTTCCTCTATTTTTATAGCTCACCAAAGTCCTGACTCTAGTGGAACACGGTGGTGAGATGTGATAGCCCCCATTATTCTATCTGGCAAAAAAAAAAAAAAAATTCAAGAGGCAAAAATAACATTAGCAAAGCCTCCTGGAAATTTATGTTTTTTCCACAGTACTTCCTTGCTAGCAGAATATTTGCAACGCTGTTTGGCGCATAATTTACAAAGAAACAGGGAGACGCCATCAAAATGTTAATTCAAAATAAATAGCGGCTCTGGTCTCTGCTCCAGACCTCCAACTGTGTCACACAATTTCATGCTAATGGATTATTAATTACAATACCCTCTGCATATTAATTAATGCCTTGCAAATATTTTCATTGCAAGTGGCTTGTTCGTAAAAGAAACACACACACAAAAAACACGCACAAAAAACACAAAACAAAAACACACAACAGAATGTACATTATCTGTTTATTGGAATATATTCGATTTACAATGCTGAGTTAGTTTTGGGTGTGCAACAAAGCTATTCAATTATACATATAAATGCATATATATATATATAAATATGGGGCTTCCCAGGTGGCTCAGTGGGAAAAATAATCCACTTGCCAATGGAGGAGATGCAGGTTTGATCCCTGGGTTGTGGGAAGATCCCCTGGAGGAGGAAATGGCGACCCACTGCAGTATTCTTGCCTGGAGAATCCCGTGGGGGGCAGGGCCCGGTGCGCTACTTCCACAGGGTTGCAAATAGTCAGACGCAACTGAGCACGCATTTATGTAACTATGTATTCTTTTTCAGATTTTTTTCCATATACCTTATTACAAAATATTGAATATATTGCCTTGTGTGGTACAGTACATCCTTGTTGGTTATCTACTTTCTATATGTGTGTGCGACCCCATGGACGGTAGCTCAGCAGGCTCCTCTGTCCATGACATTCTCCAGGCAAGAATACTGGAGTGGGTTGCCATTTCCTCCTCTAGGGGAATCTTCCAGACCCAGGGATCGAACCTGCATCTCCAGCATTGGCGAATAGGTTCTTTCCACCACTTTCCCACTTTTTATACCTAGTAATGTGTACCCATGAATCCCAAATTCCTAATTTATCCCTCCCAACCTTTGGTAACCCTATGTTTGTTTTCAGCACAAAATCACCCCGTCTCCTAGAAATGCACAAAGCTTTATAGTTTTGTCTTGAGTTCGCTCTGATCATCATGGTGGATGCAGCTGAATAAACTTGCAGAGAACTTCATTATAATTATTTAAGCCTTTCAAGGTAAACTTCCCATGATACGAACCGTGTTCAGTGGACGGAGTCGAAGTTCTTCCAACAGGGGAGCCACTTCTATAAATCTGGTCCCTCGAGTGGGTGGCGGGGTAATGGAGAAACCAACACTGAGTTACCACTTCACAGGAATATTGAATCCTTAAATGAACTGTACGCTCTCCTTTTTAATAGGAGCGAGCAGTAGCCGGGCATAATAAAAATAATTGAAACGAGGGTTCGGATCCATTAATCTGCTGAGAAGCACCTCGGAGAATAAGTGAGGCAGAAAAGGCGGCGGACGGTCGTGACAGCCCTGATAGATGTCACTGGAGCCTAATGGTCTCAGCGGTCATCAATAAAAAAGGCTGAAGGGTGTAGATAATGAGGAATAAAAGTTGAAGACAAATTCCTGCCCTGGAAGGACAGAATAGAGAGCAGGATGAGTTGCACGAAGCAGACATGCCTCTCCATTGCTGCTGAGAATGAAAAATAGGATCCTGTGTCTACACCGTGTTGTGTGTGCTAAGAAGCTCCAGTCTTGTTGGAGTAGTTGCAACCCTACAGACTGCAGCCCACCAGGCTCCTCTGTCCGTGGGATTTTCCAGGCAAGAATACTGCAGTGGGTAGCCGTGCCTTCCTCCAGGGGATCTTCCCGACCCAGGGATCAAACCCACTTCTCTTGTGTCTCCTGCATTGGAAGGCAGGTTGCTTACCACTAGCCCCAGGTGGGAAGCCCTTGTATCTACTCAACACACAGAATTCATGAAGTGATACAAATTGCTACAGGATAACAGACTTCCGTGGGGGCTCCAGTGGCTAAGACCAGTCTTGTTGGAGTAGTTGCAACCCTACAGACTGCAGCCCACCAGGCTCCTCTGTCCGTGGGATTTTCCAGGCAAGAATACTGCAGTGGGTAGCCGTGCCTTCCTCCAGGGGATCTTCCCGACCCAGGGATCAAACCCACTTCTCTTGTGTCTCCTGCATTGGAAGGCAGGTTGCTTACCACTAGCCCCAGGTGGGAAGCCCTTGTATCTACTCAACACACAGAATTCATGAAGTGATACAAATTGCTACAGGATAACAGACTTCCGTGGGGGCTCCAGTGGCTAAGACTCCGAGCTCCCAAGGCAGTGGGTCTGGGTTCCATCCCTGGTCGGTGAGCTATATCCCACATGCCACAATTAAGAGTTTGCGTGTGAAGTGTGAAGGAATGTGAAGTGTCAAGGAAGTGTGAAGATTTGGCTTGCTGCAATTAAGATCTGTGTTTGGCACAGCCAAACACATGAATAAATAGAAAAAAAAATATATATATATATATATATATATAAAAGACTGGCACTTTTTATCAACTGAAAAAATTCCTACTGGACACACAAAACTTTTTAACCCCTCCCTTCTGCTATGTATGCCATATACAGCAATATGTAAATCCATCCTGGAACAAATATCTATTATTGGCTCAGATTTCACCTGAGCCTTTTTTCTGGACTCTGAGAAGGACATAGCCACCCACCATGCTCACAGGTGGTGGATGGTTTACCTTCTAAACAGTATCTTCTTTTTTTTTTTTCTTTCTTGTGAATTCTTTTATTTTGGGAAATAGAGTTGTTTTTCATAAAATTATCTATTTATAGACAGACAATATTATAACATAGCATTACCTATATTAACATGTAATAATTGTATTTTTATTTTAAGATGAATTCACACATCAATGCACTTCCCAGGTGGCTCAGTGGCCAAGAATCCACCTGCCAGTGCAGGAATGTAAATGACGTGAGTTCAGTCTCTGGGTCGGGAAGATCCCCTGGAAGAGGGCACGGCAACCCACTCCAGTCTTCTTACTGGAATTTCTTTGGAAAGAATGATGCTAAAACTGAAGCTCCAGTACTTTGGCCACCTTATGCGAAGAGTTGACTCATTGGAAAAGACCCTGATGCTGGGAGGGATTGGGGGCAGGAGGAGAAGGGGATGACCGAGGATGAGATGGCTGGATGGCATCAAGGACTCCATGGACGTGAGTCTGGGTGAACTCCGGGGGTTGGTGATGGACAGGGAGGCCTGGCGTACTGCGATTCATGGGGTCGCAGAGAGTCAGACACGACTGCGCGACTGAACTGAACTGAACTGAACTGAGACAGACAATATTATAACATAGCATTACCTATATTAACATGTAATAACTGTATTTTTATTTTAAGATGAAGTCACACATCAATGCACTTCCCAGGTGGCTCAGTGGCCAAGAATCCACCTGCCAATGCAGGAGATGTAAGAGACGTGAGTTTAGTCTCTGGGTCGGGAAGATCCCCTGGAAGAGGGCATGGCAACCCACTCCAGTCTTCTTTCCTGGAGAATCCCATGGAGACATGAGCCCGCTGAGCTATGGTCTGTAGGGTCACAAAGAGTCGGTCACGACTGAAGCAAATTATCATTCATGCAGCACGTAAATACTGAGACGTATATCCGTTTCCATTTCTTCCCTGGTAAACATTGATAGCTGAGCACCGAAGATTTGATGCTTTTGAACCGTGGTGCTGGAGAAGACTCTTCAGAGTCCCTTGGACTGCAAGGAGATGCAACCAGTCCATCCTAAAGGAGATCAGTCCTGGGTGTTCACTGGAAGGACTGATGTTGAAGCTGAAGCTCCAATATTTTGGCCACATGATGCAAAGAGCTGACTCATTGGAAAAGACCATGATGCTGGGAAAGATTGAGGGCAGGAGGAGAAGGGGATGACAGAGGATGAGATGCTTGGATGGCATCACCGACTCAATGGACATGAGTTTGGGTGGACTCTGGGAGTTGGTGATGGACAGGGAGGCCTGGCGTGCTGCGGTTCATGGGGTCACGAAGAGTTGGACACAACTGAGCGGCTGAGCTGAACGAAACACTGAGAGACACAATTCAAATAAACAAAAGTTCTTTAGGATCCTCAACATTTTTTCCCCTGCTCTACTGAGGTGTAATTCATTAATTAAACTATATGTATATTTATCTTTTAACTTAAATTTATTTATTTTTAATTAGAGAATAATTCCTTTCCGATATGATGTTGGTTTCTGCCATCCATCAACATGAATCAGCCATAGGTATACATATGTCCCCTCCCTCTTGAACTTCCCTGCTTAAACACTATCTTCCTAAGACCTTCTTCTCATCTTCTCTCAGACCTCTCCAGGTACCAATTTTTCCTCTGCAAAACTGGACCCTGAGATGGATCTGGGGGGGTGGGGTGCAAGGTGTTTGTGAGAGCAAGAACGATAGGGCAGGTCCAACCTAGCTTTGCCAGGGTAGCACTGATTTCTACAGCAAGCCCGCCTGCATCTGAGCCGAGCCATAGCGGTCGATACTTCAGAGCCTAGATTCCATCACTGGACACGGACTGCCTCTGGGAAGAAAATCAGGACCCTGGACAGCAAGTTCTTTCACAAGGAAGGACCTAGGAGTTGCGGTTATGTGTTCACAACAGGAGTTATTGTGTGTGTGTGCGTGTGTGTGTGTGTGTGCATGTGTGTGTGTGTCTGTTTAAATATTATGTATTTATTTGGCTTCATTGGGTCTCAGTAGAGGCATGTAAACTCTTAAGTTTTAGCATATGGGGTCTAGACCCTCAACCAGGGATCGAACCTGCGTCCCCCATATTGGGAACAAGGAGTCACTGGACTGTCAGGGAAGTCCTAGAGTGACTGTGTTTAATTGCTTTCAGCTCCCCTGGTGGCTCAGATAATAAAGAATCTGCCCGCAAAGCAGGAGACCCAGGTTCCATCCCTGGGTTAGGAAGATCCCCTGGAGAAGGGAATGGCGACCCACTCCCGTACTCTTGCCTGGATAATCCCACAGACAGAGAAGCCTGGCTGGCTATAGGCCATCGGGTCGCAAAGAGTCGGACACAACTGAGCGACTAACCTTTCAATTTCATTTATAAAGATCAGCTCAGTCCTTGTGCAGAAGTATCGCTCAAATGAATGAGTCTGCGTAGGAGCAAGCCAAGTTGTAAACATCATTCACGAAGACTGTTTTCAGAATTATAATCCTGCGTTTGTGATTGTGCTCCTTTGTTTCTCTAAGATGTTTACAACCAGGTAACACGAGATTGTTATGCAATCAATTTGTTCCATTCTCTTGTCCCATTGTGATTCATTAAATACTGTTCATGGAGTCAAATCTCACCTACAGAAGGAGGAAGGGTTAATTCAGGGAACTATCGGTTAAAAAAAAAAACTGGAGCCTCTTTAAGGCATTTTGTTTAACAAATGCATCGCTGAGGACTCAGTCTTGCATGTCTCTTCGATCTCATTGAAACCAAAAGCCTGTTGTGTATTGAAAATCCCTTTCAATGCCACGTGTCCTGAAGCATTTGTGGCTTAGTTACTTTCAGTGGCTTCGACATCTGTATTTGAAAATCTTCAGAAAAAATAACATCTGCTATTGAAATCCTTCACACAAAAGTAACTAGTGGGTCCTCAAAAGAACCTGAAGCCAGATTTCCCTGCTTAAGTATGATGTGATCTTCCCCCCCTTTATTTTTTTTTGGCTGAAGTGCAGTTGATTTACAAAATGTTATGTTCATCTCTGCTGTACAGCAAACTGTCTCAGTTATACATATACATATACACACACACACATTTTTCTTTTTCATATTCTTTTCCTTTATGGTTTATCACAGGATATTGTTGTTTCTCTGTCTTATATGTAATAGCCTACATCTTCTCATCCCAAACTCCCATGCCTTCCCTCCCGACCCTGCCTCCCCTTGGCAACAAGCCTGTTCTCCTTCCGTGAGTCTCTCTACTTGGTAGATAAGTAGACTTGCATCATTTTTGAGATTTCACGCGTAAGGGACATTAGATGATATTTGTATTTCTGTGTTTGACTTACTGTCAGTCAGTATGACAATCTCGAGGTCCACCCTTCTTTCATATTCTTTTCATTGTAGATATTAAAAGATGGTGGATACGGTCCCCTCTGTTATATAGCAGGACCTTTTAAAAATCTATTTTGTGCATCCCAAACTCTCAATGCATGCCTCCTCACCTTTCCTCCTTAGTAACTGTAAGTTTTCTTTCTATGTCTATGAATCTGTTTCTGTTTTAGGAATCAGTTCCTTTGTCTCATATTTTTAGTTTCCATGTATGTGACACAATGCGAAATTCGTCTATTCAAAACTATATTAATATAAATACAAAAATTGATACAACTATAGCTTAAATTGTATTATATTGTATGTAATATGTAATTACACATTTCTCTTCAAGAAAATTAGAGATACTAAGGGAACATTTCATGCAAAGATGGGCTCAATAAAGGACAGAAATGGTATGGTCCTAACAAAAGCAGAAGATATTAATAAGAGGTGGCAAGAATACACAGAAGAACTGTACAAAAAAGATCTTCATGACCCAGATAATCATGATGATGTGATGACTAATCTAGAGCCAGACATCTTGGAATGTGAAGTCAGGTGGGCCTTAGAAAGTATCGCAAAGCTAGTGGAGGTGATGGAATCCAGTGGAGCTGTTTCAAATCCTGAAAGATGATGCTGTGAAAGTGCTGCACTCAATATGCCAACAAATTTGGGAAACTCAGCAGTGGCCACAGGACTGGAAAAGGTCAGTTTTCAATCCAATCCCAAAGAAAGGCAACGCCAAAGAATGCTCAAACTACCGCACAATTGCACTCATCTCACATGCTAGTAAAGTAATGCTCAAAATTCTCCAAGCCAGGCTTCAGCAATACGTGTACGGTGAACTCCCTGATGTTCAGGCTGGTTTTAGAAAAGGCAGAGGAACCAGAGATCAAATTGCCCACATCCGATGGATCATCAAAAAAGCACGAGAGTTCCAGAAAAACATCTATTTCTGCTTTTTTGACTATGCCAAAGCCTTTGACTGTGTGGATCACAATAAACTGTGGAAAATTCTGAAAGAGATGGGAATACCAGACCACCTGACCTGCCTCTTGAGAAACCTGTATGCAGGTCAGGAAGCAACAGTTAGAACTGGACATGGAACAACAGACTGGTTCCCAATAGGAAAAGGAGGACATCAAGGCTGTATATTGTCACCCTGCTTATTTAACTTCTATGCAGAGTACATCATGAGAAATGTTGGGCTGGAGGAAGCACAAGCTGGAATCAAGATTGCCAGGAGAAATATCAATAACCTCAGATATGCAGATGACACCACCCTTATGGCAGAAAGTGAAGAGGAACTCAAAAGCCTCTTGATGAAAGTGAAAGAGGAGAGTGAAAAAGTTGACTTAAAGCTCATCATTCAGAAAACGAAGATCATGGCATCTAGTCCCATCCCTTCATGGGAAATAGACGAGGAAACAGTGGAAACAGTCAGACTTTATTTTGGGCTCCAAAATCACTGCAGATGGTGACTGCAGCCATGAAATTAAAAGATGCTTACTCCTTGGAAGGAAAGTTATGACCAACTTAGACAGCATATTCAAAAGCAGAGACATTACTTTGCCAACAAAGGTCCATCTAGTCAAGGCTATGGTTTTTCCAGTGGTCATGTATGGATGTTGGACTATGAAGAAAGCTGAGAACCAAAGAACTGATGCTTTTGAACTGTGGTGTTGGAGAAGACTCTTGAGAGTCCCTTGGAATGCAAGGAGATCCAATCAGTCCATCCTAAAGGAAACCAGTCCTGGGTGTTCATTGGAAGGACTGATGCTGAAGCTGAAACTCAAATACTTTAGCCACCTCACGTGAAGAGCTGACTCATTGGAAAAGACTTTGATGCTGGGAGGGATTGGGGGCAGGAGGAGAAGGGGCCGACAGAGGATGAGATGGCTGGATGGCATCACCGACTCGATGGACTTGAGTTTGAGTGAACTCCGGGAGTTGGTGATGGACAGGGAGGCCTGGCGTGCTGCGCGATTCATGGGGTTGCAAAGAGTCGGACATGACTGAGTGACTGGACTGAACTGAATGTGTAATTATACATGTGATATGGGCATGTGATACAATCTTTACATATATCTTTTACATGTACATTCTTATACATGTAATAATGTATGCATGTGACATACATATAATAGTATATGCACTCTATAGTACTATATGTTTGTCTATACAAACCTGTACTGATATACATACATAATTTAAAATGTATTATATTGTGTGTAGTGTCTAATTATACGTGGGATATGGACATAGATACAATATCTTTCCACATAGAAATATACATGTAATATATATGGATATAATATACATATAATTATATATGCACTCCATAGCATGATGTATCTGTCTATACAAAACTATATTAATATAAATGCAAAAATGGATACAAATATAATTTTAATTGTATGATATTGCGTGTGATGTGTAACTAGACATGTGATGTAGACGTATGACGCAATATCTTTACATGTAGGAGTCTGCCTGTAATAATGAATGCATGGGATATAGATATCATAAAATATGCAGTCTATAGTACTAAAGGACTATATTTCTGTTAATATATATAGTGATGGTAAACGTTTTACTTATATAAATATATATAATAAAATACAAATATCATCTACATGAGAAGGGCATCGCAACCCTCTCCAGTACTCTTGCCGGGAGCATCCCACGGACAGAGGAACCTGGCGGGCTGCAGACCAGCGGGTCTCAAAGATTCTGACCCAACTGAAGGGACTTAGCATGCAAGCATGCAGGTTACATGAATCATACTTACTACATAAGTAACATACTTAGGGTGATGAATACATATGCATAAGTTAGAATATTTTAATATGTATTATTACCTACAAGAACACGTACTAGCAAGCAATGAAATCCCCCCAACAATGCCTTTCTTTCTGCCTTCTCACACTGCAGCCCAGAGACGCATTCAAGACCCCTTTTCTCATAAAGGAGCAGGGGAGGAAGTGGGGGGGCTGTGTGCACACCTGCGCCCTTCTGAAATGAAACTTTTGGAATAACCAAGCCCTTCCCTGGTGGCTCATACGGTAAAGACTCCCTGCAGTTCGGGAGACCTGGGTTCGATATCCGGGTCTGGAAGATCCCCTGCAGAAGGGAATGACAACCCGCTCCAGTATTCTAGCCTGGAGAATCCCACGGACTGAGGAGCCTGGTGGGCTACAGTCCACCGCGTTGCAGAGTCAGACACTCACACACACACACACACACGCACTTACTCACTCACTCACTCAACAATAGGGACCTCCCCGACTCTTCCGTCCTTAGGAGAGTCACACAAGAACTTTAAACACCAGAAAGCAAAGGCAGTTCCAACAAGAGCAGCAAAGAGGGGCGTGTGCTCTGGAAGCATCCCACCGGAGAGTGGTCCAGCCAGGCTTCCGGGAGGTAGGCGTAGATGGGCCTCGCCGGGCGCATGCGCGAGCATCACCACGCACGCACACTCAGTCCCTAAGAGACTCAAAGCTCTCTTTCTCATGGGTCAGGTCCCACGTCTTATCCCTTCTCTCGAATAATATCCCATTGAGTATGCTCGCCTTTGAAGCCATTGACAACAGTCGAGGCCCAGAAACTGGAAAACCTGCCCTTGGGGAAAAAAAAAAAAATAGATTGCCCCAGAACGCTCATTGTGAAACCTGTTGCCAAGGGTCATCTTAAATAGCTTAGCAGGCAACATGTGCGCTGGCTTGGGGGGACGGTGTGGTCGTATCCATCAACTTATAGACGATGAACATCATTTTGGTTTCTTTTTTCTTTGTTTGTCCTTTTTTAATTGAAGGACAATTGCTTTACAGAATCGTGTTCGTGTCTGCCAGACATCAACATGAGTCAGCCATCGGAGTATACACAGCGTTCTGTTTTCATCACTGAATGTCTCGCCTTTGTGGTCTTTCCACTTCAGACTCTCACTCAACGTGATGACGCCTCACTCACCGGTCACTTTTGTAGCCGCCGTTTGGAGGTTTACAGCTCCCCGGAGCAGCCACTCTATCTGATTGCATTCCTGTGTGGAATAGTGAGTTGAACGTTTTCAGTAAGAAACGTTAATTACTTTATTTTGAGCTGCTTAAGCCCACCTGTGTAGGAAGTACCATGCCAACAAAAATATGCTTGAGATCACGAATTTGATTAAAGGGGCATCAGACGCAACTGATTAAAGACAGCAGAAAGTCCTGAACATCTGTCCTTTTTGACACCTTGGGGAAGAGACGCCTACCCCTCCTTAGACACTGATAAGGCCAAGAACAAAGTTAGGAGAAGCACATTCCAGCCAATCACCCTGACAGCAGATGCTGGCGGCCCCAAACCTCTCACACAGACCAGGTGGGGAAGCAGCCCAGAATATTCCCCAACCTGAAAGGGGAATATTCATCATAGCCCTAATGAAGTTCTGAGAACCACGCATCGATGAAAAGTGAAAGTCGCTCAGTTGTGTCCATAGAATTTTCCAGGCCAGAATACTGGAGTGGGTAGCCTTTCCCTTCTCTAGGGGATCTTCCCAACCCACGGATCGAACCCAGGTCTCTCACATTGCAGGCGGATTCTTTAGCGGCAGAGCCACAAGGGAAGCCCAAGAATATTGGAGTGGGTAGCCTATCCCTTCTCCAGGGGATCTTCCCAAATCCAAGAATCGAACCAGGGTCTCCTGCATTGCAAACAGATTCTTTACCAACTGAGCTACATGAAATAACACAAAGCAAAGCTTTTGAAGAGCTCTCTCTGATACCATCTTTTTCAAGCCCCTCGTGGTGTACATGAGAAGTTCTGTGACTCATCACATGGGGATTAAAATGCTTCCTGACGTCTGCAATCAGAATTTTAAGACAGATACCCTGCCCTGCCCGGGACTCAAACACACATCCTGTACACCCTTCTCTGACAAAGATGTTCTGACTTGCAACTGCCTGACTGAGATTTTCTATCACGGTTCCAAAAAAGGAACAAGAAAGCATGTCAACAAGAAGAGAGGAGGTCTACTCAGTGTGATCAAGGTGTTGCTTAGAGGGATCACCCACTTCCGGTGATGAAAATTTGCTAAACACCTGCCAGACCTTTTTGGTTAAATGATAAGTGTCTACGCTGACAATTCTTAAACCCATAAAGAGGGAAGAGGGGCTTTCCTGGTGGCTCAGATGATAAAGAATTTGTTTCCAATGCAGGAGACCTGGCTTAATCTCTGGGTCAGGAAGATCCCCTGGAGGAGGGCATGACAAACCACTCCAGGATTCTTGCCTGGAGAATCCCATGGACAGGGGAGCCTGGCTGGCTTCAGTCCGTGTGGTCGCAGAGAGTCAGAGATGACTGAGTGACTGACAGTTTCACTTTTCATGATTTCTTGTGCATAAGGAATCACTTTTCTTTTCATACACCTTGTATCAGAAAGAATTTACGGGATGTTTCTTATGGAAATATGCTACACCTGACCTTGCTTGGATTCATATGATAAATCTGCATGTATTGTTTCTTTTTCTTTTATGACTATGAATAGAACCACATGATTATCAACTAAAAACAAAGTTAAACAAAAATGGCATCTTTAAACTATGAAAATTTCAATTATGAACATGTTTATATTCTTCTAGTTTTTGAAACCTTCCTTTATTTTTCTCAGTGTTTTAATGGTCTCCAAAGTAGAATCCTTTGGCCATTTTTGCTAAAATTTTAAACCAACTTTGTTGATGCTTATAGTAATTGGTATTTTAGCTGCATTTTCTATTGATATGCAAATCTATCTTAAGATTTTTATGTATATCAATGTTGAATCACTGAAGTTGTACACTTGAAATGAATATAATGTTAACTTTTGTAGCTCAACAAAAAGAATAGATAAATAAATAAGTAAGAATTTTAAAAAGAAGCAGATTTTTACCCCATCCTTGTAGTCAGTAACTACGCTACTTTCACTTATAAATTTTAAGGGTTTACAAATTATTTCAAATTTTATGTAGATATAAACGTCAATTATGAACACAATTTCCTTTTCTCCAATTCATAATTTTTTAAACTTGTTGTTTTGTAGTGGGGTATAGCCAATTAACAATGTCATGATAGTCTCAGGTAAACACAGTGGGACTCAGCCATACATAAACACGTATCTATTCTCCCCCAACCAACTCATGATAGTTTAATCCGATAATGCAACTTTTAGAATTTTGCTCCGATGTTCATAATAACAATTAGCCTGTAATTTTATTCTTATAAGGTCCTTCTCGGATTTTTATTAAACATGTACACTGCCTTCATACCATGAGTTGGAAAAACATCCTCTATGTCTGTTTTCTGGAAAAGTGTGTAAGATTGAAATTACTTCTTCTTCCTAATAGTTTTGTAAAAACCAGTGGTAAATGTCAGTCTTGAATGTTCATTGGAAAGACTGGTGCTGCAGCTTAGACGCT
The DNA here is from genome assembly GCA_006408695.1 of Aepyceros melampus. NCBI lineage: Eukaryota > Metazoa > Chordata > Mammalia > Artiodactyla > Bovidae > Aepyceros > Aepyceros melampus. The sequence continues at coordinate 61,835 of SJXQ01000147.1, forward strand.
TTAACCCCTGAGCCACCAGGGAAGCCTGATACTTTGGCACCTGATGCAAAGAGCTGACTCATTGGCAAAGACCCTGATGCTGGGAAAGATTGGAGGCGGGAGGAGAAGGGGACGACAGAGGCTGAGATGGTCGGATGGCATCACCGACTCGATGGATATGAGTTTGAGCAAGCTCCAGGAGATGGTGAAGGACAGGGAGGCCTGGCGTGCTGCAGTCCACAGGGTCACACACAGTGAAACATCCCTTCGTGAGTGAACACAACAACAAACAGCCAACTGTCCTTGGTAACATTTTAAACTAGATTCAATATCTTCAATGGATAAACGCCTTTTCCTATTTGACAAATATAAAGACACGGACAGGTCCCACCTTTATGTTTTTGCCTGGGGTGCCTCAAATTCCTACTTTTCTCCTGAATTGTCTTTGCTTGAGCCGTGGAGCTGGCTTTCTGCAGTCGATAAAGAAGCCCTCTTTCATGCTTTGAATGCTACCCTGGGTTTCTTTGATACCAAAGGACACACGTCGACACCACCCTGGTCTCCACGTCTCCACCAAACCGAAAGCCACTTTGTTTGAAAGCCGACAGCGCCCACCCGTGCCTTCGACAGCCCTCTCCCCATCCGAGGTCACGAAATGTCTTAAAAGGAAGATAAATGCCTCGTGGGGGAGACAAAAAGCCTTTTGAGTTCTAATCTATGCAGCTGGAATGGCAAAGGAGTCATGACGGAGAAAAAAAAAATCTCTCTTAGATGCTGTTTTTCTTGAGCTGCTACAGAAAACCAGCACATCCTTACCGGTGCTAGCCTGGGCAGGACTTTTTTTTTTTTTTAATATTTTTTTAATTGATTTTTGGCTGTGCTGGGTCTTCATTGCTGTGTGAGCTTTCTCTGGCTGCAGCAAGCAGGGGATACTCTTCGAGCTTTAGCTACGTGGACTTCTCATTGCGGTGGCTTCTCTTGTTGCACAGCATGGGGTCTAGACCCCAGGCTCAATAAGTTGGGGTGCACAGACGACTTAGTCTCCCCACATCACGTGGGATCTTCCCAGCCCAAGGATCGAACCCCAGAGGCCTCCTGCCTCGGCAGCTGAGGAGGCAGGAAGCTCTGAGCAATTGGCAAAAATAGCTTGTCTTAACAAATTTTTGAAGGGGCTTGAAACAAATGTTTTCCCCAGGGTCGGGGGTGGGATTGCAGGGTTGGGGGGCACCATGGATGCTTCCTTTTGTCACCCACGGGGAATGTACGCTACAGGGCAGGTATTGCCACAGAGCGGGGAAGATTTGAATAGACAAAGGTGTCGCCAGGAAGACCGCTCCTTGGGTGCCTTTTGCCATTGTCCACGGGGCACTTTTCCTGTCTGACAGCTCCATTGGAGGGAGCCGGGCATGGCAACCCCCGCAGGATTCTGGCCTGGACCATCCCATGGACACAGGAGCCTGGCGGGCTTCGGTTCACAGGGTTGCAGAGAGTCGGACGCGACTGAGCAACTGAGTAAGACAGCGCACAGGTAACCCATGGACGTTTTCCTACTCTGTGCTCATTTTTTTTTTTTTTAATTTGCTTCAAATACTTGTTTCTTTCTCTTTTTTAAAGATTTATTTACTTAGCATCTGCTCTGGGTCTTCGCTGCCACGCACAATCTTTTTTTTTTTTTCTAGTTGCAGCGATCGGGGGCTACTCTCTAGTTGTGTTTGCACGGCCTTCTGATTGAGGGGCTTCTCTTGTTGCAGAGCACCGGCCCTAGGGTGCTGGGGTTTCAGGAGCTGCAGCCCACAGGCTCTATCATTCCGGCCCCCAGGCTCGAGAGGACCCAGGGCATCGAACCCGGCTCAGTCGTTATGGTGGACCGAGCTTCGTTGCTCCAAGACGTGTGCGATCTTCCCGGACCGGGGAGCGAACCTGCAACCCCTGTACCGCCGGGCGGGTTCTTTACTAGACCCCCCAGGGGAGCCCTGCGCACACGTTGTGGCCGCAGCAAGAACCGAGTCTAAATTTCCCGCGGCAGCTAATGAATGAGCCGGGAACTACACACGCCAAGCCTCTGAGACTCTCCCGGAGCAGTTCGGTCTTCCACGTTTACAAGCAGGGTGCGCCTTCAGGGCGGTAGAGCCTCGGAACCCTCCCGACGGCGGCCAGCATCACAGAACCTGCTCATCACTTCCGTGCAGAATAGTCGTAGCTCTTCCTGGCTTCAGGTCCTGCTTGCTTTCCGTTTGCATTTCTTTGTTCCAGGGAGAAAGGAGAGGTGTCCGAGCTCCTTGGATTGGCCGTGGGGCTTCCATGGAAACACAGCTCCCCCTACTGTTGCGATGTTCTTCCACGTGAAGGCAAGGGAAGGGAATGGTACCCAACCTGTCCGAGGACGGCTTCGCTTGCTTCTTGGGACCTTGAAAACGCACAAACGAATCCGATCAGGTGGGCCAGGCTGCAGGAGGGTGGGTGAGTTTCACTCTCACGCGCTCAGTAGCATTTTTCTCTGTCTCAAAGATTTTAATGCCCCCCAGCCCGAGCGATATTCAGACTGCATTTTCTTAACGTTGTTCTTGTGTGGTTGCTAAGCTGTTCAACCTGCATTTCTCCTGTTGTAATTGTCTAGCTGCTAAGTTGCGTCCGACTCTCCGTGGCCCCGTGGACTGTAGCCCGCCAGGCTCCTCGGTCCGTGGGATTCTCTGGGCAAGAATAGAGGAGTGGGTTGTCATTTCCTCCTCCAGGGCATCTTCCTGACCCAGGGATTGACCGGGGTCTCCCGCATTGCAGGGGGATTCTTCACCAATGAGCAACCTGGAGACTGTCTCAATCGTGACCTTTGTGACGCCTCAAGAATATCCAGTCTCAAATGGCAGCTTTCCTTCTCCTTGATATGGTGCATATATTATAATTTTATTAGCATCAGAGAAGGCAGTGGCACCCCACTCCAGTACTCTTGCCTGGAAAATCCCATGGGTGGAGGAGCCTGGAAGGCTGCAGTCCATGGGGTCGCTGAGTCGGACATGACTAAGTGACTTCACTTTCATTTTTCTCTTTCCTGCATTGGAGAAGGAAATGGCAACCCACTCCAGTGTTCTTGCCTGGAGGATCCCAGGGACAGGGGAGCCTGGTGGGCTGCTGTCTGTGGGGTCACACAGAGTTGGACACGACTGAAGTGACTTAGCAATAGCATCTATTAAAATAGTATCGTATCCTAAGACAAAACAATTTCATCATTTCTGAATTATTTAAGAACTTGGTTCACATGACTCTCCTTGTGCTATTATTTATTCTGCCTCCTGAGAGCCTTTTTTTCTGATATTTATTTATCTAATATTTATTTTTTCACTATCTATTAGCACTTTAGTGTTTATTTAGTTACTTATTTGGCTGCACCAGGTTCAGCTGCAGCATCCAGTGTTTTCAATCTTCATTGCAGCTTGCAGGCTCTGTGGTTGAGTCATGTGGGGTCTGGTTCCTCGATCAGGAATTGAACTCAAGCCTCTTACACTGGGAGCTGGACCACCTTAGCCACTGGACCACCAGGGAAGTCCCTACTGCCTGCTGCTGCTGCTGCTAAGTTGCTTCAGTCGTGTCCGACTCTGTGTGACCCCATAGACGGCAGCCCAGCAGGCTCCCCGTCCCTGGGATTCTCCAGGCAAGAACACTGGAGTGGGTTGCCATTTCCTTCTCCAAGGGAAGTCCCTAGAAACAGGTTTTTAAGATGATCTTTATAATAATTGATGTATAGTCCGAATGCCCTTTGTGTATTTAATGAGTTAGTCTCTTATTGAGTTACATTATATGCCAGAGTAGGAGAGGAGGGGGGCTTCCCGGGTGGCTCAGTGGTAAAGAACCCACCTGCCAATGCAGAAGACTCGAGTTCGATCTCTGGGTGGGGAAGATCCCCTGGAGGAGAGCATGGCAACCCACTCCAGTATTCTTGCCTGGAGAATCCCACTGACTGAGGAGGCTGGCTGGACTGCAGTCCATGGAGTTGCAAAGAGTCATACATGACTGAGCATGCTTAGCCAGCGTATGCCGAGGGGAAAGGAAATCTTAAAAATTTTAATTAAGATCCCTGATCTGGTCACTAGGAGCTAATGAAACAGAGACATGGACTAGGGTGGGCCTGGTCTAACCAGGTGCCGGCTTATGAAGAGGGTCCTGACGTTGCCTGAGAGGAGTGTGTGTGTGTGTGTGTGTGTGTGTGTGTGATGGAATATCACTGAGCCATAACCAGGAGGACTTCCTGCCATTTGCAACAACACGGGTGGATTTGAGGGGCTTAGGCTAAGAACTGTGAGGCAGACAGAGAAAGACCAATACAAAGCTATGGTTTTTCCATTACTCAAGTATGGATGTGAGAGTTGGACTATAAAGAAAGCTGAGCGCTGAAGAATTGATGCTTTCAAACTGTGGTGTTGGAGAAGACTCTTGAGAGTCCCTTGGACTGCAAGGAGATCCAACCAGTCCATTCTAAAGGAGATCAAAACCCTGCATGTTCATTGGAAGGACTGATGCTGAAGCTGAAACTCCAATCCTTTGGCCACCTGATGTGAAGAACTGACTCACTGGAAAAGAGCCTGATGCTGGGAAAGGTTGAGGACAGGAGGAGAAGGGGACGACAGAGGATGAGATGTTTGGATGGCATCACTGACTCAGTGGACATGAGTTGGTGATGGACAGGGAGGCCTGGCATGCTGCCATCCATGGGGTTGCAAAGAGTCGGGCACGGCTGAGTGACTGAACTGAACTGATATGGTACCACTTGTGTGTGGAATCTAGAAACCACCACCAAATACATAGACAAGAAAGCAGATTGGTGGTTACCAGAAAGAGGTGATGGCCTGGGACGGGAAGGTGGGGAGGGAAGCACAGCTGGGAGCCGTAATCTTGGGTCTCAAGTCACCTTCTGTGAACGTGGAAGGTCCCTGAACATCTATTCAGAGCGCTGACCTGGCTTCCATCACAAACCAAATGCCATCCACGAAAGTGTCTCCCTGAGTGACAAGCATTCCCTTTTGAGAACATCTCATTTCCTACTTCGCATCTCGCGAAGTCTTAAGATCTAGTCACACATTCCTGCGATTACTCCCTGGGGAACTGAACTTTTTTTTAAATTCTGTTTTGCCGCCATGGGATCTTTAAGAGCTCACACGTGGCTGGGTTCACGGAACGCCTTATGTTGTCTAAGAGCTCCGAATTAATTTGCTTCTTGAGATGTCTGTACAGTAAGCTCCCGCCTGTGTGCTAAGTTGCTTCGTTCATGTCCAACTCTCTGCGACCCCACGGACTGCAGCACGCCAGGCCTTCCTGTCTATCACCAACTCCCGGAGCTTGCTCAAAGTCATGTCCATCAAGTCGGTGATGCCACCCATCCATCTCATCCTCTGTCGCCCCCTTCTCCTCCTGCCCTCAATCTTTCCCAGCGTCAAGGTCTTCTCCAGGGAGTCGGCTCTTTGCATCAGGTGGCCAAAGGATTGGAGCTTATGTGTATACAGGAGCCGATAGACATACAAACAAAGATTCTCAACATCGTTAATCATTGGAGGGAAGCAAATTAAAATGAAAGTGAGATGTACAATTTTCAGGTATAAGTTAGCTGTGCTTTGTGTGCCGAGTCACTCAGTTGCGTCTGACTCTCTGTGACTCCACGACCGCAGCCTGCCAGGCTCCTCTGTCCATGGGATTCTCCAGGCAAGAATACTGGAGTGGGTTGCTGCCGGGGTGGATCCAGGGTGATGGCTCCCGGCAGTTGCCATTTCCTCCTCCAAGGCTCAACCCGGGGATGAGAACCGGGTCTTTTCTATCTACTGCATTGGCAGACAAATCTTTACCACCAAGCCACCTGGGAAGCCCGTAAGACAGCAACAAGGATATGTTGTACAGCACAGGAAATGTTGCCAGTATTTTCAAATAACTATAGATGAAATAGGACTTTGCAACTTGCGAATCAGTGTATCATACACTGGTACCTTATGTGATATTGACATAGTATTAGTTCAATTTACAATAAAATAAAAAAATAACTAAGACAAAATGACAGTGAGATAACACCACCCAAACACTAAAATAGACAAAATTTGAAAGCCTGATGATAACAAGCAATGCATGTGGACCTGGTGGAATTCTCATGCCTTCCTGGGTGGGATATTAAGTGATACTATTTATGAAAAATAGCAGTCTGGCATATGAACCAGAAACTTCACTCATAGGCATGGAACCAAGAAAAAAAAATGGGTGAGGGGAAAAAAAGGAATTTTACTAACATTGCAGCTTCATGCTCAGTCCCTGGGTCAGGAAGATCCCCTGGAGGAGCACACAGCAACCCCCTCCAGTGTTCCTGCCTGGAGCATCCCATGGACAGAGGAGCCTGCTGGGCTACAGTCCAGGGAGTCACAAAGATTCAGGACATGACTGGGTAACTAACACTTTCACTTTCATGCATAATACCCAAACAGATAAATTGGTTATACAAACTACGGTCAGCACAAGCATCACACACACAAAAATTTTTTTCTGTTTGTTGGTTTTTTTAGAGTCTTTATTAAGTTTATGACAATATTGCTTCTGTTTGAAGTTGTACTTTTTTTTTTTTTGATGCACGGCACCTGAGATCTTTGCTCCCCAACCAGGGGTTGAACTCACACCCCCCTGCATTGGAAGGCCAAGTCTTAGCCACTGGACCCACATGGAAGCCTTCCACAAAAACATAGAAAGGAGGTGCATGCCTGCTAACTCATTCTTGTGTCCGACTTGGAGATCCCAAGGACTGCAGCCCGCCAGGCTCCTCCGTCCATGGGATTCTCCAGGCAAGAGTACTGGAGTGGGTTGCCACTCCCTTCTCCAGGGGTCTTCCCCACCCAGGGATCGAACCCAGGTCTCCTGTCTCCTGCATTGGCAGACGGGTTCTCTGCCACTAGTGTTTACCTGGGAAGTCCCATTACACCTGAGCCTTCCAGCTTTCCACCTTCCTCCTGGCTTTCCTGCACAGAATCGCCCCCGGCAGCCGATAATAAAGCCTTTACTCACCCTTTGCTTGACCTCACTTGGAGGTGTTGAGGCTGTTTATTCTCTTATTCTAAACACACCTGGGGTACCCCTAATGCGATGATAAACATGCCGTAGCTGGGGGATCCGTGAGCCAGGTGGAGCTTCCCATTCCAAATTATTACCAATTCACGTTTCCACCTACCTGCGGTCTCCAACGAGCTTTTAAAAACTCTTTACGATGTGTCTAAAATAATGTTTCTGAGTGAAATAGGAAAAAAAAAATTGTGGCGGTGTTTGACGCCACCTAGAGGGAGCGTTTTGCTATGATGCCACTTAACTATTTCTTGACCATTAACAGAAGGAAAGCAAGAAAAAAATTTTTAAGGTTTTTTTTTTTCTTTTTCCCTGACGTGTACCATCCTTTCACTTTTCACTTTCATGCATTGGAGAAGGAAATGGCAACCCACTCCAGTGTTCTTGCCTGGAGAATCCCAGGGACGGGGGAGCCTGGTGGGGTGCTGTCTATGGGGTCATACACAGTTGGACACGACTGAAGCGACTTAGCAGCAGCAGCAGCAGGACCATGTTTTAAAATCTTCATTGAACTTCTTACAATATTGCTTCTATTTTACGTTTTGGGAGGTGGTTTTTTTTTTTGGCCTCTAGGCATGTAGGATATTAACTCCGCGACCAGGCATCGAACCCACAACCCCTGCAGGGGAAGGCAAAGTCTTAACCACTGAACCAGTGGGGGAGCCCCAGGGAACCCTTTCAAGATCAGTTAAACACAGAATCGTTTTGTTTCGGAAATGATCATGGGCCCCGCACTCGAAATGTGGACACTAGCATTTTTTCTAATTAAAATAACATCTGGCTTAATGGGTCCACTGAGAAAAGCAATGGCACCCCACTCCAGTACTCTTGCCTGGAAAATCCCATGGGCGGAGGAGCCTGGTGGGCTGCAGTCCATGGGGTCGCTGAGGGTCGGACACAACTGAGTGACTCCTCTTTCACTTTTCCCTTTCATGCATTGGAGAAGGAAATGGCAACCCACTCCAGCGTTCTTGCCTGGAGAATCCAAGGGACGGGGGAGCCTGGTGGGCTGCCGTCTGTGGGGTCACACAGAGTCGGACACGACTGAAGCGACTTAGCAGTAGCAGCAGTGAGAAAAGTGCACGGCCTAAAAGTGGAGAATTTTGCTTTATTCTGCGAGCGTTCTGAGGACTCAAACTCAAGCCCAGGAGGCAGCCTCTCAGATAGCGCTGAGGGACCGCTCCCAAGAGGAGAGGAAGGAGACAGGATGAACAGCAGTTTTTGCAACATCAAACAGGTAGTCGGAACATCACTAGATTATTATTGCTTAAAGGAAACCAGGCAGCATTAAGGAATTTAGTGCTTTTCAAAGTCTGATAAGAAGAGCTATGACCAACCTAGACAGGATATTAAAAGGCAGAGACATTACTCTGCCGACAAAGGTCCGTCTAGTCAAGGGTATGGTTTTTCCAGTGGTCATGTATGGATGTGAGAGTTGGACTAGAAAGAAAGCTGAGCGCTGAAGAATTGATGCTTTTGAACTGTGGTGTTGGAGAAGACTCTTGAGAGTCCCTTGGACTGCAAGGAGGTCCAACCAGTCCGTTCTGAAGGAGATCAGTGCTGAGTATTCATTGGAGGGACTGATGCTGAAGCTGAAGCTCCAATCCTTTGGCCACCTGATGCGAAGAGCTGACTCATTGGAAAAGACCTTGATGCTGGGAAAGGCTGAAGGCAGGAGGAGAAGGGGGCGGCAGGGGATGAGATGGGTAGATAGTAACCCTAAGTCCATGGGGTTGCAAAGAGACAGGCAGGGCTGAGCACTGAACAGCAAGTTTGGAAAGATGGGAAGTCTTTGCTCACTGAACTCCTTCTTTGATCTGCACTTCAGCTGTCTGGGACCAGTTTCCTGTTCTTTGTCGCCCAGAGTGCCCTAAGGGTGCACGTTTGAATGTGACTGCAGTGACTGTTAGCGGCAACATCACTCGCTCAGTTGTGTCGGACTCTTTGCGACCCCATGGACTGCAACAGGCCAGGCTTCCCTGTCCATCACCAACTCCTGGAGTTTACTCAAACTCACGTCCGTTGAGTCGGTGATGCTATCTCATCTCATGCCAATCTGAGATAGACAGTTTCAAAAGGAATCCTTGGACTGTGGACCAAAACAATTCTGGATAAAACTTCTCTAACCAGAGCAAGAGCACCCACAATGCAGGCAGTGATGGGCACGAAGCTATAACCACTCTGCAGAGCAATGTTCCAGGTATGATAGTCCATGCAGAAAAGAACTGAAACTGAGTAACTCAGTAATTCACAGGATGAGACGGTTGGATGGCATCACCAACTTGATGGACATGAGTCTGAGCAAACTCCAGGAGACGGTGAAGGACAGATAGGGAAGCCTGGAGTGCTGCAGTCCGTGGGGTTGCAAAGAGTCAGACACGGCTTAAAAGACTGAACAAGAACTCAGATTGGTCTTTTTTTTTTTTTTTTAACTGAAATCACACCTAGTCTCCAATAGTCACATTTGGATGTGACAGCTGGACCATAAAGAAGGCTGAACGACAAAAGAATTAATGCTTTTTAACTGTGGTGTTGGAGAAGACTCTTAGAGAGTCCGTTTGACGGGAAGGAGATCCAACCAGTTCATCCTAAAGGAAATCAGTCCTGAATATTCATTGGAAGCGCCAATACTTTGGCCACCTGATGTGAACAGCCGACTCACTGGAAAAGACCAGGATGCTTAGAAAGACTGAGGGCAGGAGGAGAAGGGGACGACAAGGATAAGATGGTTGGAGGGCATCACTGACGCAATGGACATGAGTTTGAGCAAGCTCCAGGAGTTGGTGATGGACAGGGAGGCCTGGCGTGCTGCAGTCCATGGGGTCGCAAAGAGCGGACACAACTGAACAGCAAAGGACTCTACATTGATGGTGGCGAGAGAATGCCCTATAGATGAGCACGGGTCTCCGTGAGCACCCTTCTCAGCCTACAAGTATATGACACCTTTCAGTAGGTCCTTTCCTTATTAGCAGTGTCAGACCCCGAACATCCGCTTTGTCATAGATTTATCTCCCCTGGCCCTTCAGGAAATTGATGGCTACATGGGCTGGTGATGTCATTGTTCCTGAACAGCCCCGGACACTGTGAGAGGTTCACAAATTCAATTGTGTTGATAGCATCTCGCTCTGTGTTTCCATTAACTAACGTTTAATTCTGATTGGCAGCAACACCCCTACTGAGACTATCCAGAGCTTCCTGAGTATCAGGAGAGTCTTTGGCATCAGCAGCCTCTGCATAGAGAATACCAAATCAGGGATTAGGGAAAAAAAAATTACAAGTGACAGAGCATTCAGAATCAAGGGGTAAACATCAAAACCTTAGAAATTCCTTAGAAATTTCATCGTGAGGGCAGTTGTGGAAATGGGGGCATTTAGAGACAATATGGGCTTCCCTTGTAGCTCAGTCAATAAAGAATCTGCCTGCAAAGCAGAAGACCCGGGCTGGATCCCTGGGTTGGGGAGATCCCGAGAAGGCATAGCAACCCACTCCAGTATTCTTGCCTGGAGAATCTCATGGACTGAGAAGCCTGGAGGGCTACAGTCCATGGGGTTGCAGAGAGGCTCGCATGACTGAGTGACTAAGCTCAGCGCCAAATTAATTCTGCCAAGTTGCTACCCTTCCATGTCCTCAAGTGGATGGACCTTGCTTCAGTCAGTTTAGTTCAGTTCAGTCGCTCAGTCATGTCCGACTCTTCATGACCCCATGAACCGCAGCAAGCCAGGCCTCCCTGTCCATCACCAGCTCCCGGAGTTTATTCAAACTCATGTCCATTGAGTCGGTGATGCCATCCAACCATCTCATCCTCTGTCATCCCCTTCTCCTCCCACCTTCAGTCTTTCCCAGCATCAGGGTCTTTCAAATAAGTCATTTCTTCGCATCAGGTGGCCAAAGGTTTGGAGTTTCAGCTTCAGCATCACACCTTCCAGTGAATATTCGGGACTGATTCCCTTTAGGATGGACTGGTCGGATCTCCTTGCATGCAGGTTGGATGCAACCTTTCTTGCATACAGACAAAACATTTGGATCTTTTTCCTTGGGAAAGTGTAAAGAAGGAAGTGAAAGGGTTAGTCGCTCAGTCATGTCCAGCTCTTTCTGACCCCCATGGACTGTAGCCCGCCAGGCTCCTCTGTCCATGGGATTCTCCAGGCAAGGATACTGGAGCGGGTAGCCGTTCCCTTCTCCAGGGCATCTTCCCAACCAGGGATCAAACCCGGGTCTCCTGCCTTGCAAGGAGATTCTTTTCTGTCTGAGCTACTCAGGAAGCCCCCCTTGGGAAAATCTGTTGCTTTTGTGTTAATTATGCTTCTGTAGTTAAAATATGTTGACCAAGCAAAGTGGTCCTGTGTGGGGGATCCAAGGGGTATTGTTGTCACAATATTGTTTTCTCCTCGATTGCGGAGAGGGCAGCTGATTAAAGACTTTGTTTTCTTGCAGTCTGAGGACTTCTTTGGTAGTCAAAAACCCTTATTGTTTTCTCAGAGAGAAAGGAGGATGAAGCCAGCGTTTGCAATGAGATGACTGAAGGATTTCTATGAATGTAAAGACAACGTGATGAATCCTACACAGGAAAAGCAGAAAGCCAAGCAGTGTTCGTCCCCCCACCCCCGCAAGCAGCAGTCAAGGGGTGTCTCACGCAAACGCAAACTCAGCTGTGTGCACACACACAGGTCCCAGAGCAGAGAGCAGAGAAGCAGCTTCTGTCATCAGCCCCGTCGCTGTTCTCATAATCATCTCGTCAGTACCGTCATCACCGCCATCGTCATCACCACCATCGTCACTATCATTACTGTTCCCATTGTCACTGTTGCCATCATCACCTCCATCATTTCACGACTGCCGCCATCATCACCCCACCAGCCCCATCCTCCCTTCCACCACACCCCCACCATCATCATGAGAAATGCCCAGCAGATGTCAGCATCGTATTTGCAAACGCATATATAACAGGTCTAAAGTAAATCCCCTCGGGAGGTGCCTGGAACAGGCAACTTCATAGGCATAGAAAGTAGAATTCTGGTTCCCAGAGGCTGGGGCGGGGGGCGGGGAGGAGGGCATGGGGAGTTGGGATCTGACGCAGACAGAGTTGGCTTCCCAGGTGGCACAGTGGTGATGAGCCCGCCTGCCAGTGCAGAACATGCGGGTTGGATTCCTGGGTCCAGAAATGGCAGCCCACTCCAGGGTTCTTGTCTGGAGAATCCCATGGACAGAGGAGCCTGGCGGGCTGCAGTCCACGGCGGCGCAGAGTCGGACACGCCTGAGCAGCAGAGCGCACAGCTTTTGTGAAGATGGAAAAGTTCTGGAGATGATGGTGTTGATGGTTGTACCACCACGTAAATACGCTTAATGCCTGCTCCGACCTGTGCACCAGGAAAGGGCTGACGCGGAAGTTTTTGTCAAGTGTGTCTTAACTCAATTGAAACACAGAGCTGGATTTATCCTGGACCTCTGATTTCACCCATTCCCGGGAAATCGTCCTGTCTTATCACCTCCCCCCGCAATGCCCCAATCCCATCACAAGCTGCGTGACACACGCCTCCTTCATGTTCTTTGCTTTCTTCCCCCAAACCCGTTAAATAATTTTTTTTTTTTTTTTTGCCTCAACCATCCCTTCTTGTTTACCAGGAAGCCGTCTTCTGGAGCAAGACCATACAAGTCAGATTCTCTGGTGACTGGAAGGAACTGCTTCTGTCTGAAACTGGGTGGAAAGCCTTCCTGGAGTAAAAGGAGCTGGTATCTGGCAGCTTCAATACTGGCAAAACCCCGGAACTCAGATGGCTGATACCATATCATCGGTAGGTCTGATAATTGAGTCTCCAAGGAAAGGGTCTCACCTGGGAGCAGGAATGCTCTCTCACCACCAGGACAATGAAACGGGTGTGATTTTCCTTCTTAATCCCTCGGGCTCCCAGGCAAACCTCACGATTAGCCTGCAGCTGTTGCTGCTGCTGCTGCTAAGTCCTTTCAGTCATGTCTGACTCTACATGTGAAATAAACACAAGTCCCATATCAGAACCTGTCTCCATGCAGAGAGCTTTAAAACATGGCACCCCAATTCTTCAAGGGTGATCAGAGACCTGTGACCAAATGCGAAGATATAAAATATGTCAGTCCAATACCTCAGGGGTGATCAGAAACCAACCACGATGCAGAAAGCTTTAAAATATGGCCATCCAGGTGAAGAGCCAACTCATTGGAAAAGACCCTGATGCTGGGAAAGATTGAAGGCAGGAGGAGAAGGGGGCGACAAAGGATGATATGGTGGGATGGCATCACCGACTCAATGGACATGAGTTTGAGCAAGCTCCGGGAGACGGTGAAGGACAGAGGAGCATGGTATGCTGCAGACACGACTGACACGACTGAGTGTCAGACACGACTGAGTGAGTGAACAGCAGCTAATGCTTCAAGGGTGATCAGAGACACACGTCCACGTGGAGAGACTGAAAATGTGGCAGCCCAGTACTTTTCCAAAGTGACCAGAAGCCAGTTAGGATGCACCCACTTGACATAAGGAAATTTTCATTCTCTTCTACCGTGCAGAGAAAGGCAATCTGGATGATGCTGGAAACAACCTAAGAAGGCTTGATGCAAGTTCAACACTTGGGGGCTCTCCTTTCTTTGCTGGTGGCTCAAACGGTAAAGAACCTGCCCGCAATACAGAAGATTTGGGTTCAATCCCTGGGTTGGAAAAGGAAAACCCCCTGGGGAAGGAAACGGCAACCCACTCCGATCTTCTTGCCTGGAGACTTCCATGGGCAGGGAAGCCTGGCGGGCTCCAGTCCACGTGGTTGCGGAGAGTCGGGACACGACTGAGCGACAAATGCTTTCACCTTTCACCCTTTCTTTCAACAAGAAAACTGCCTTTTGGAGAAGAACAGGAGGTCAGCTGTGCCATATTGGAGAGAGGAGGTCCTGATGAAATATGTAGTCACCCAAGCACTTGCATTGTAGAAGCAGCCAAGGAATCCCCCTGCCCAAAAGAATATGACATTTGGGAATAAGCAGGCATTTGATGTCCTCTTTCTAAAGGAAGGGGAAGGGAAACAGCCCATGATTCTACCTCGGCCCTGCCTCTAACCTGCCTCTCTGTTTATGACATTTCACGTGGCATGAAATCTGACTGTGGGCCAAGTTTCCGAAGCGGCCAGCATCACCCACAAGCTGGTTAGGACAAGAAACCTCCCACCCAGACTTCTGAACTCAGCCTCTGCACTTGAATACAATCTGCAAGTGATCCATTTGCAAGTTAATGATTGTGAAACCCTTAACTTATAGGGCATTTCCTAAATCTGCTCAAACTCCGTGGTCTAGCACCTGTCCTCAGCCAGAAGTGGCTCTGCCCCCATGGGGACGCTTGGAGATTCCACAGACATTTTTTTTTTTTTGGGGGGGGGAGGGGGCTGGAAAGCCCATATAAATAGTGTGTGTGATACATGAATTTTTGAAAATTTTTTAGTTTTTCAAAATTTTTGACTTTTTACCTAGCTAAAAAAATGTATGACACTTTGATTCCACTTGTTTGGCTTAGTATGAATGGAATGCTAGATATCTAATTTAAAAAAATAAATGTACAGCAAGCAGCATACTGTATAGGACAGGGAACTATAGTCAATATCTTGTAACAACCTGCAAAAGGAAAATAATCTGAAAAGTAATATTTGTGTATATGTATGATTGGGACTTTCCTGGTGGCTCGGAGATAAAGAATCTGCCTGCAATACACGAGACCTGGGTTTGATCTCTGGGTCAGGAAGATCCCCTGGAGGAGGAAATGGCAACCCACTCCAGTATTCTTGCCTGGAGAATCCCATGGACAGAGGAGCCTGGTGGGCTGCCGTCCATGGGGTTGCAAGAATCAGACATGACTTAGCAACTATACCACCACCATATGTATAATTGAATCACTTTGCTATAGACATGACTTAGCAACTATACCACCACCAATGTATAATTGAATCACTTTGCTATGCAACTGAAACATCGTAGGTCAACTATCCCTAAAGTGTGTGTGTGTGTATATATATATATATATATATACACAGAGATCCAACCAGTCCATCCCAAGGGAAATCAGTCCTGAATATTCATTGGAAGGACTGATGTTGAAGCTGAAACTCCAATCCTTTGGCCACCTCATGCGAAGAGTTGACTCACTGGAAAAGACCCTGATGCTGGGAGGGATTGGGGGCAGGAGGAGAAGGGGACGACAGAGGATGAGATGCCTGGATGGCATCACTGACTCAATGGATGTGAGTCTGAGTGAACTCCGGGAGTTGGTGATGGACACGGAGGCCTGGTGTGTTGCGATTCATGGGGTCGCAAAGAGTCGGACACGACTAAGCGACTGAACTGAACTGAACTCTCAGCTTTTAGGTTGAGAACACTTTTTCAGCCCGCTGCTTCCTGCCTTATCGTCCCCCCACTGACTGAGCTCAGCTGCTCAGTCGTGTCTGACTCTTTGCAGCCCCATGGACTGTAGCCCACCAGGCTGCTCTGTCCATAGAAGTCTCTGGGCAAGAATACTGGAGTGGGTCGCCACTTGCTCCTCCAGGGGATTTCCCCAACCCAGGGATTGACCCTGGTCTCCTGCATTGGCAGGCAGGTTCTGTACCGCTGAGCCACCAGGGAAGCCCAGATTGCCCCCAAACTGCCCTTTCTCTCCACTGCAGGAAAATCCACCTGAAAACTAGAACCCCTTACAAGCCATGGCTCAGAGCCAAAGAAAAATCACCTTACAAGCACTGCGGGGGCATGGGGGTGGGGAGCTGGCCCTGCCCCATCACCTGCCGGAGGCGGATCATTGTTCCCTTCGCAGCCCTGGGGGGCAGGGATGGGGGCGGTGGGAGGACGCC
>SJXQ01000147.1:78017-94624 GCA_006408695.1 Aepyceros melampus
CTGAAAGGTCGGAGAGGGGAGCAGGGGTGGGGGTGGGTCACAGGTCCTCTTTTTCAGGACCCTTGGGGGTTGGATTCCACCCAGGGTGCCCCAGCTTTGTTGGGAGAACTCCCAAGGGGCTCAGAGGAACCAGGTCTCTCCCAGTCCCTCCCGTCTCTCTCTCTCTTTTTTCCAGGCCTTTGGAGTGGTCTCCAAGGGAGGTGCCACTGTGGCATCAATTTACAGAGTGGTGGCGAGAAAGAGAAGGTGAAAAAACAAGGGAAATCAGGAGCTCAGGCTGGTGTGTCTTCCCCCGTTCATCTCTTGAAATGGGGCGGAAAGGAGAGGCAAAGCCAGCCACGCCCCACTCCCCGAGGGTCAGGCGAATGGGACCGCTCACTCCTGAGCTGCTCCAAGCCTCAGACCTGAGATCTGAGCTAACCCTGAAGTTCCTTTCTCGTATCTGTTTATCTCCTACGATGGGAAACAGGCCAAAGCGTGTGGAAAATTGCTCCAGCGAAGCACTCAGCTCGCCCAGGGGTCATTCCGGGCGCAATTCACACCCACGTCCCTCTTTACAAATTAAGCAAGCTCTCCAGTGCACAAAGAGACGTCTCCAAGGGGACGAAGCCACTCTGGTCCCTGGTGCCTCCTGTTCTCTTCACTCCCCCTTCCTACTGGTAACGTCCAAGTCAAGTTCACTACCATTTTTCCAGCTTCCGTTTATAATGGGACTGAAGAATTTATTTACAGGGCAGCTAATGGAGAAACAGATGTAGAAAATAGAATTATGGACATGGGGAGAGGGGAGGGGGGGCAGGAAATCAAGCTCATTGTCGATTGCACACACCAGAAAGTGCTTTCCCAGCCGGTTCTAAAGTGTCTTTCAAATAGCTCCCATATTTAAAATTGGCTTTGTCACGGGACATCAATCCTGCATAAAAGGTTTTGTTTCATGTTAAGCTTGAAATGGGATTTGAGAAAGGGAACATTTCCTGCTGTATCTAGACAGCGTATTAAAAAGCAGAAACATCACTTTGCCACAAAGGTCCGTACAAAGTCAAGGTTTTTTTCAGTAGGCGTGTATAGATGTGAGAGTCGGACCATAAGGAAGGCTGAGTGCCAAAGAATTGATGCTTTCAAACGGTGCTGTTGGAGAAGACTCCTGAGACTCTCTTGGACTAGCAAGGAGATCAGACCAGACTATCCTAAAGGAAATCAACGCTGAATATTCACTGGAAGGACTGATGCTGATGCTGAAACTCTAATACTTTGGCCACCTGATGGGAAAAGCCGACTCATTGGAAAAGACTTTGATGTTGGGAGAGACTGAGGGCAGGAGGAGAAGGAGACGACAGAGGATGAGATGGTTGGATGGCATCACTGACTCAATGGACATGACTTTGAGCAAGCTTTGGATGGACAGGGAAGCCTGGCAGGCTGTGGACAATGGGGTCACAAAGAGTCGAACACGACTGAGCGACTGAACTGACTGACTGTGTGTGTTAAATGCAAACTCTTAAACTAATTGCAATCCAACAGAAACCAGCCTTTTTTTCCTGTCATTTTGCCCAGATATTAAAAGCAGGCCCATGCAGTCCCTAAGTCATTCTCTGTCGAGAGATAAGCCCTGATATCTCTGCCCCAGATCATTTCTAAGAACTGAAGAAAAAAAAAAACAAAGGCCTCAGAAAACTGTTAAGAGCTGAAATACTCACCAACCCCACAAGCAGGAAACAAGATGCCCAAATGGATAAGCACCCTGACTCCCTCCCTTATTCAAAACATAATCACGTGGATTAAATGGTAGCTTTAAAAAAAAATTAGCAAGCCTCAAAACAATGGCATTTGAAGCAGTTGTTGAGTGCCAGTGGTCAGGGATTGAGCATCTTGTCTCTTTGGGGAAAGAACAAAGTTGAATTCACTTCATGGCCCTGGAAGGCCTAACCCAGGACATGCTGGAGGAGGCTAGTGGAGACTTTGTGTTCGCTCACTCAGTCGTGTCTGACTCTGAGACCCCAAACAAGATTGCGTCCTTCACTGTCTCCAGGAATTTGCTCAGATTATGCCCATTCCATCGGTGATGCCATCCAACCGTCCCATCCTCTGTCAGCCCGTTCTCCTCCTGCCTTCAATCTTGCCCGGCATCAGGGTCTTTTCCGATGAGTCGGTTCTTCTCATCAGGTGGCCAAAGTACTGAAGCTTTAGCTTCAGTGTCAGTCCTTCCAATAATGAATAATGAATATTTTATTATCTGAAGCCTAAATATACCTTAGGTGGCCATCTTCCTTGCTTGGAGACTAAGACCCGTGATCTCTCGCCGTAACGCAGGGTCTCTAATGGTGTGTGAAAAGAATTTCAAAGACTAGTCCGTGAAATCTTCTGACCCTAGAGTCCCTTTGGTTTTCCATCTCCAGCGTCTCGATTTTTTCAGTTTTTGTTTGTTTGCTCGTTTGCCTTAAGTTTTTATTTCTTTTATTGACGTCTGGTTGATTTACGGCAGAGTGATTCACGTATATGCTCGTATTCTTCTTCACATTCTTTCCCCTGATGCTTTGCTATAGGATATCAGATATAGTTCCCTGTGCAGTACACAAACACTGTGTGTGTACTCAGTCACTCAGTATTGTCCGACTCTTTGCGACCCTCTGGACTGCAGCCCACCAGGCTCGTCTGTCCATGGGATTCCCCAGGAAGAACACTGCAGTGGGTGGCCACGCCCTCCTCCAGAAGATCTTCCAGACCCAGGGATCAAACGCTGCATTTCCTGCGTCTCTTGCATTGCCGGCGGATTCTTTTAAACACTGAGCTACCAGGGAAGCCCTCACAGTATACAGTAGAACAGTGTTTATCCATCCTATATATAGAAGTTTGGAAAAGAAAAGTGAAAAATACTGGAGTCGGTTGCCATGCCCTCCTCCAAGGGATCTTCCCGACCCAGGGCTTGAACTCACATCTCTCTCATCACCTGCATTGGCAGACAAGTCCTTGAGCATCATTGCCACCTGGGAAGCCCAACCTCGGGTGTAACTTGAATCTATATCACTGTTTCCCTCTTGTTTTCATTGAAACCCAAACCCCACATGAGGTGTCTCTGTCCCTGGGAACCTTGCTTGACTTCTTATAGTCAAGGAACTGGAGACAGAGAGAATCAGGACCGATTACCTCGGTGAGAAATCCTAGATGAGTACAACACACATTTTCAAAATTTCATTGAAAATCTGAGTCTATGCCGTACCTTCCGGTTCATACAAACGCCACTCTCTTTATAATGCGGACAGTGAGGAAATCCAGATGATTACGTACTCATGACACACTCTGATAGAGACAGCTCTTTCCTGGCAATTACAGAGATGCATCGAGCTGAAGACCAGTGTGATTTATTGCTGCTTCTTCTGGAGAGAAATTTAATTTCTCCTGTGTTTTTCAGAGCACACGTCAAGAGAAATTCTCTTTCATCCCTTTAGTAGAGTCCAGCCACCCTGGGCACCAGGGAAGAACTGTGGAGGCAAGGCGGGTCCTCCTCAGGAAGCAGATGATATTAAGATTTCCTTCACAGGAGCACTGTGTTGATTTTTGTATGTACTGCGTGCTGTGGGTGAACATACTCTGAACCAAATGGAAGAGGGAGAGGTTTGTGGCAAACATCATTTCATAAATGCTCCTTGGATGGTTCTGCCTTTTTCCTGCTAAGAATTGTAACCTTGGAGAATCATGAGTGAGGGATTAAAGCACCCCTTCATGTCTTCTGTACATGATGTTGCTATTCTTCCTTTTTTTAATAAGTAGATTTTTTGTTTTTAATGACAAACCTAGACTGTATGAAGAAGCAGAGACATTAGTTTGCCAACAAAGGTCCATCTAGTCAAAGCTATAGTTTTTCCAGTGGTCACGTATGGATGTGAGAATTGGACCATAAAGAAGACTGGGCACCAAAGAATGGATGCTTTGAACTGTCGTGTTGGAGAAGACTCTTGAGAGACCCTTGGACTGCGAGGAGATCCAACCACTCAGTCGTAAAGGAAATCAGTCCTGAATATTCATTGGAAGGACTGATGCTGAAGTTGAAACCCCAATACTCTAGCCACCTGATGGGAAGAGCTGACTCATGGAAAAGACCCTGATGCTGGGAAAGATTGAAGGCAGGAGGAGAAGGGGACGACAGAGGTCAATGAGATGGTTGGAAGGCATCACCAACTCGATGGACACGAGTTTAAGCAAGCTCTGGGAAATAGTGAAGGACAGGGAAGCCTGGCGTGCTGCAGTCCATGAGGTCACCAAGAGTTGGACACAACTGAGTGACTGGAAAACAACCAGACACGAGGCATTGACAACTTACCTCCCAGACCAGAGATGGAACCCACGCTCCGCTCTTTCTGCAGCAGAAACCGGAATCTTAACCCCTGGACAGCTGGGAAAGTCCTCTCCTATGTATTCTTTCATCTCTTCAAGGCAACTCATTTGTCGGTTCAGGCAAGCTTTCGACTGCTTACGAAGAGAACTTCCTCAAACAGCCATCAGCCCCTGAATGGAATGTGTCCACAGGGAGCATTCTCTGTTTTGCGTTCTTTGATATCTTCACACCAGTATGAGTTGCTGATAAATTTTTTTAAGATTTTTTTTGTGTGTGTGATGTGGACCATTTGCAAAGTCTTTACTGAATTTGTTATGATATTGCTTCTCTTTTACATTTTTGGCTTTGGAGCTGCAAGCCAAGTTTTATCTTAGCTCCTTGACAAGGGATGGACCACACACCTCCTGCACTGGAAGCACAGAGTCTACTCACTGGACCCCCAAGGAAAGTCCCTGAGAAATCGTTTTATTTCACCCAAATGTTCACAGCGGAACATTGAATCACATACACTCCCGTAAAGAAAAAAAGTGTTAAAAGTGAAAAAAGAATGCATTAAAAGAGAAACGTTTTCTAAACATCACCAGAGTTGACAGGGCTGAGCTTCTCAGAATAAAGCCAACAGAATACCCGGTATCTATTTAGCAAAAAATAATGATAATTACACAAAGAAAAAAAATTGCAATTTAAAATAGCATCAGTGAACTCCCTTGGTAGTCCAATGGTTAGAGCTTTGTGCTTCCAATGAAGGGGCAGTGGGTTCAATCCCTTGTCGGGGAGTAAGATCCCACATGCTATGCAGTATGGCCAGATAAATTTAAAATAAATATGAAATAAAATAGCACCAAAAATTATATTTATGGGAATAATTACAAACAGATACATAAGATGTCTATGAAAAAACAATGAAATATTCTTGGTAAAGATAAATAAATGAGAAGACAGGTTTATGCAGGATCAGGTCCTGTGTTTCCTCCACCTGCTCTCATCCATTCATCATTCCTCCTCTTCTGACCTCTGGGAAATGGATGAGACGGCCAAACCACGTTGTCTAAACGCACTGCAGCAGCTCCTAACCTGCTCCCACGGCTGAAACATAAGCACGGGGGAAGCTCGGCGACTGAGCCCTCCAAGGAAGCAGTTACAGTCTCGCCTGCAGACAACCCGTCTTGCACAGTCTGGGGTCTTGCATACTTCCACAGGATGAAGCTTCCATCCAAAATGATACCAATGAACTTATTTACAAAGCAGAAAGAGATCCACAGACCTAGAGAAGGAGCTTATGGTTGCTGGGGGAAGGATGGGGGAAGGGATAGTCAGGGAGTCTGGGACGGACATGGACACACTGCTGGATTTAACATGGAGAACCAGCAAGGACCTGCTGGACAGCACAGGGAACTCTGCTCAATACTCTGTAATAACCTGATGGTCACCAGAGGGGAAAGGATGGGGAAAGGGATAGCCAGGGAGTCTGGGATGGACATGGACACGCTGCTGTATTTAACATGGAGAACCAGCAAGGACCTGCTGGACAGCACAGGGAACTCTGCTCAATGTCGTGTGGCAGCCTGGCTGGGAGGGGAGTTTGTGGGGAGATACATGCGTATGTATGGCTGAGTCCCTTTGCTGTCCACCTGAGACTATCAAAACATTTTTAATCAGCTATACCTCTATACAAAATAAAAAGTTAAAGAAATAAAAGCTCAGATTCTAAATGTGCGTTTGTTATACCTAATGCTGTAGAGAACAGACCAGAAAGGAAACACAGTGTCAGTACCATCAAACACTGTCGTTTGGGAAACTTGCTGTCACAGATTGGGTGTATTTTCATTATTGGTGAGAATCAAAACCCACCACAGTCCATTCTAAAGGAAATCAACCCTGAATATTCACCGAAAGGACTGAGGCTAAAACTGAAGCCCCATTCCTTTGGCCACCTGATGTGGAGAGCTGACTCACTGGATAAGACCGTGATGCTGGGAAAGATTGAGGGCAGGAGGAGAAGGGGACGACAGAGGGTGAGATGGCTGGATGGCATCACCGACTTGATGGATGTGAGTTTGAGCAAGCTCTCGTAGGCGGTGAAGGACAGGGAGGCCAGCCTATTATGTCGCAGAGTCAGACACAAATGCGCCAAGGAACAGCAACAGCAAAACCCATGCAGTCATGAGCTCATTGAATAATCCCATCATAGTGCTTAAATGAGACTCACGAACCCTTCTAAGACCGTAGCTTTCAAAGCCAGTTCTTGTACCAACAGCATCAGCGCAACCAAGGAATTTGATCCACATGCAAGTCTTCAAGCCAAACGCAAACCACCCCACGAGACCCACTGGAACAAAACCTGTTTTCAGGCTTTCCCTGGTGGCTCAGTGGTAAAGAGTCTGCCTAGCAATGCAGGAGACACAGGTTCCATTCCCGGGCTGGAAAGATCCCACATGCCTTGGAGTAACTCAGCCTGTATGCCACGGTTATTGAGCCTGTGCTGTAGAGCCTGACTGAATCTGGTGTGCCCTAGAGTCTCTGCTGTGCAGCAACAGAAGCTCCTGCAATGAGGAACCACAGCTGTGAGCAAGGAACCCACAACAATGAACCACGGCTCATCACAGCTAGAGAAAAGCCTCTACCCAGAAACCAAGGCACATCTCAGCCAAAACTAGACAGTCAAGTACACAGGCAAAAATAAGTAATTAAAATGACTTAAAAAAAAAAAAAAGCTTTTCCCACGTCCTGCGTCTTTCTGAACCGCCCTGACGTTGGAGAACCGCCACGACAGGCGTCCCTTTCTCGTAAGTAGCTTCATATCGTATTTGGGGTCTGGTTTCAGAATCACATTACTGTTCCAACACAGCCAAAACCACAATGAGCAGAAGCCGTCCTGGAGATAATGGCTCAGACGTCTGCGTGTCTAATGAGATGAAGAAAAGTAAAGCAAACAAACAAACAAAAAAAACCCCGGAGTGCCAGCAGGGAGCCAGCATGTTTGGGCAAAGATAGATGAGCTTGTCTCTAATCCTGGGACAAGAGAAGTTGCCTTTCTGGTACAGAGCGTCTTGAACATGACATGTTTGCCTTGAACTTGCCTATGAGGGGATTTGGAGGGTGGAGGGTTATCAGATACGGTCGTGGATATGACCTCCTTTATACCTGGGTGCTAACCGTCAGACCTCACCTGGCGTGGTTATCCTAACTTAACAGTGGATGACAGTCCCTCATTTTAAATGAATAAAAGTGCGTGCATCCCCAAGGAAGGGCTTCCCTGGTGGCTCAGGTGGTAAAGAATCTACCTGCTAATACGGGAGACGTGGGTTCCAAACCTGGGTCAGGAAGATCCCCTGGAGATGGAAATGGCAAGCCACTCCAGTCTTCTTGCCTGGAGAATTCCAAGGACAGAGGAGCCTGGCGGGCTACAGGATGGGGTCACAAACAGTTGGACATGACTGAGCGCCTAACACACCCCCGCACATCCCCAAGGAAAATGAAACGTGTGTCTCAAAGAGATTTCTGCATTCTGATATCCACTTCAGCATCATTTCTTTGTTTATTTTTGCCTGTGCTGGGTCTTCCTTGCTGCCCTTGGGCTCTGTCTAGTTTTCTAGTTTCTCTTGCTTTTTCTTGCAGAGGCTTCTCTTAGGGCATGTCACAGGCTCTAGGGCATGAGTTCTGGCTCTCAGGCTTAGCTGTTCCATGGCAGGTGGACTCTTCCCAGACCAGGGATCGAACTTGTGTCCCCTGCATTGGCGGGCACATTCTTACCCACTGTCCCAGCAGGGAAGTCCCCATTGCATTATTAACATGAGTCATTAACACATGGAACAACCTAAGTGTCCCCTGATGGATGAATTGCAAAGAAATTTTGGTGTATGTATATGTGTGTGTGTGTGTGTGTGTGTGTGTGTGTGTATCTCTGCAATGCAGTATTATTCACCCTTGAAAAAGAAAAAAGTTCAGACATTTCCAACAACTTGAATGAACCTGGAGGACAGTATGCTACATGGAGTCAACTTATGACCAACTTAGACAGCATGTGAAAAAGCAGAGACATTACTTTGCCAACAAAGGTCTGTCTGGTCAAGGCTATGGTTTATTCCAGTGGTCATGTATGTATGTCAGAGTCTGACTGTGAAGAAAGCTGAGCGCCGAAGAATGGATGCTTTTGAACTGTGGTGTTGGAGAAGACTCTTGAGAGTCCCTTGGACTGCAAGGAGATCCAATCAGTTCATCCTAAAGGAAATCAGTCCTGAATATTCATCATAAGGACTGATGTTGAAGGTGAAACTCTAATACTTTGTCCACCTGATGCAAGGAGCTGACTCATTGCAAAAGCCCCTGATGCTGGGAAAGATTGAAGGCAGGAGGACAAGGGGTCGTCAGAGGATGAGATGACTGCATGGCATCACTGACTCAATGAACATGAGTTTGAGCAAGCTCCCGGAGTTGGTGAGGGACAGGGAGGCCTGGCGTGCTGCGATTCTTGTGGTCGCAAAGAGTCAGACACAACTGAGTGACTGAAGTGAACTGAAGACACAGAGGTCACCCACCACATGATTCTACTCACATGTGAAATCTAATCAAGTGAAATACATAGATGCGGACAGGAGAATTCTAGTTGTCAGGGACTGAGGGATTGGGGGAACTGGTTACATTGCATGAAGACGTTCTAATCGATAGAGGGATTTAAAGGATAGCATAGTGACTCTAGTAATAATGTTGCTATTATTTAGGCACTCAGTCATGTCTGACTCTGTGACCCCATGGACTGTAGCCCACCAGGCTCCTCTGTCCATGGGATTCTCCAGGCAAGAATACTGGAGTGGGTTGCCATTTCCTCCTCCAGGGGATCTTCCCCACCCAGGGGTCGAACCTGGCTTCTGCATTGGCAGGCAGATCGTTTCCCGCTGAGCCAGCAGGTACTGTATTCTATTATACACTGGGAGCCGGCTAAGAGTAGATTTCAGGCCCTTCCCCATGCTCAGCAAATAATAACGGTGTTATCGACAAAAAGAAGGCAAACATCCATGTGGAAAGGGACTTAACCTCCTTTGTTGGGTATCTCCTGCCCTCCTGATGCACCATGAATCAGTTCACCCCCATCCACCATTTTCCAAAGCCCTAAAGAGTGACAGTCACTTGGACAGCAAGCAGATCAAACCAGTTTAGTCCTAAAGGAACTCAACCCTGAATATTCACTGCAAGGACTGATACTGAAGCTGAAGCTCCAATCCTTTGGCCGCCTGATGTGAAGAACTGGCTCACTGGAAAAGACTCAGGTGCTGGGAGGGGTTGGGGGCGGGAGGAGAAGGGGACGACAGAGGATGAGATGGTTGGATGGCATCACCGACTCGATGGCCATGAGTTTGAGTAGATTCCAGGAGTTGGTGAGGGCCAGGGAGGCCTGGCGTGCTGTGGTCCGTGGGGTTGCAGAGTCGGAGAACACTGAGCGACTAAGCAACAGCAGAGAGTGACCTGGGGGGATAGCTTGGAGATTTCCTGCCCTCTGGTTTCCAGTGAGTCAGAAAGGAGGGGTTTCCCAGCAGCAGAGAGGAAGGTGAGAGCAGACTGCGGTGGGTGGCAGGTGTTGACCACACACAGCCCTCTAAGCCTCCTGGTTCTGGGAACCCTTCTCCCTCCCAGGAAGACAAAGTCCTTCCTGATGCAGGCTTTGGCATTCTTTTTTTTTTTTTTTTTAAAAGTTGGTTATTCCCTGATATACGTTTACATTTTTTTTTTTGACAGGTTTCATGAGGGTGAAAGTGAAGTCGCTCAGTCCTGCCCAACTCTTTACGACCCCATGAACTGCAGCCCACCAGGCTCCTCTGTCCATGGGATTCTCCCGGTAAGAATACTGGAGTGGGTTGCCATTTCCTTCTCCAGGGGATCTTCCTTCTCCGGGATCAAACCTGGGCCTCCCACATGGTAGACAGACGCTTTACCTTGTGAGCCACCAGGGAAGTCCATGACAGGTCTCATAATTCATTCCAAAGCTACGTTCAGATTGGATCATCTACGCACTCCTTCCTTTTACTGTGAATCCTTTCTTTTTTTCTTAATTTATTTGGCTTTCCGGGTCTTCTTTGCACCTCGTGGAGCCTTCACTCATCACAGGCGGGATCTTTGCTTGCCCCAAGAGGCACTCTAGCTGTCATACACAGGCTTCGTTTTCCCGGAGCATGTGGGATCTTAGCTCTCCGACCGGGAATTGAACTCACGTCCGCTGCGTTGCAAGGCAGATTCGTAACCGCAGGACCACCAGGGAAGTCTCCTGCATTCTTGCCTCTGTCTTTCCCAGACTTTTCAAATGAGTTTCCTGTTTACAAGTCACCCTCGGATCGCAAAACTCAAGGCTCCCGTGTATTCCCACCCGGGACCACCCACTTAAGTGTCCCCCACGTTTGGAAGAAAACCTGCTGGCTGGCTTCCGCGTTTAGACGTCGACTGCTCTGTGTGACCGTAACCTCAAAATATGAAACCCACCTGCTGTCAACACAATCATTTTCTGCCCCGTTTGCGAGTGAGCCTGTTGACCGCAGTTTCTTTCTGATTATCTCAACGACCACAGAAACGCTGTTAGGAGATTTGAGATGCTGTTTGAAGAGTGGATTTCAAATGACTGATGGGAGACTCTCCACAAGAAAAGGACTTAAGGTGTGATGGATGCCGACAGACCCATACATTATTTACAAAGTGTGTGAAACCTGTAATTATGAATAGAATTGATAGTACAATGCTCACTGCAGGGAATAAAGAACAATTTCTACAGTCATGCTCCTGTAATTTACTTTGGTTTTTAAGACCAACGGGTCACAGGCAGGGAGTTGCAACTTTCTTTTCTTTTCTTTTTTTTTTAAGATTTTTTTATGTGGCTCATTTTGAAAGTCTTTATTGAATTTGTTGCAACATTGCTTCAAGGCTTGTTTTTTTTTTTTTTGGCAGCGAGAAATTTGGAATCTTAGCTCCTTGACCAGGGATCAAACCCACACCCCACTGCTTTGGAAAGCGAAGTCTTAGCTACGGGACCACCAGGAAAGTCCCAGGACTGGAAATTTTTGAACCAAGCTGAGGGTACCTAGGAGAACTCTCACTGTATCATGAGATATTTCAGACTGGAGAAATTCGTGCAAACTGAAGCATCGCAAGGATGTTGACTCCTCAACGTCCTTTAGTAGGAAAGCTGCTCCTTAAAGAGGCTGAATTGGGAAAGGAAGCCTTGCATGTTGGCAAAAATTAATACATACTTCAGGTATTTCCATCTGGAATGAACCACTAAAACGACTGAGTCCTTCAGTTGCACTTCCATGTTTCATGGCATTTACCCACTGCATTATAACAGTGTCTCACTCCAGCCAAGTAGGTGTGGGAAACATTGGGAGTGAAGTGGGGAAGGTGAATATATCTGTTCAAGCTTTACACACAGAAAGGGAAGATTTCCCAAGTGCTCATTTTTACCTCCAAAGCCGTGGACACAGAGGGTTCTGTCTGAAAGGCAGTGAAGTTAGATCGAATAGAGAAATGTTGGCAAATGTTTTCTTTCTTTCTTTCTTTTTTTCCTTTTAAGTCTTTATTAAGCTTGTTACAATACTGCTTCTGTTGTTTATGTTCTGGTTTTTTGAGCAGTGAGGAAGGTGGGATCTTAGTTCCCTGACCCGGGATCAAACCCATAGCCCCTGCTTTGGAAGGTGAGTTCTCAGCTAGTAGACCCCCAAGGAAGTGCCAGCAGATGTTTTCTGCAACAACAACAAAACGAACAGCAAAAAAAAAAAAAAAAAAAGGCGGGGGATGGATAAACGCTTTGGGCTTTGTGGACCATACCATCTCCTTCAAAAATATCCAACTCTGTCATCGTAACAGGAAATAGCCACAGGTTATTGCATACCCATATACAAATGAATGTATGCAGCTGTGTCCCAATAAAGCTTTATTTATAAAAGCAGACCAGGGCCGGACTTGGCCTTCGGTTCATAGCCTGCAGACGCTTGACCTAGAGCAATGCAAACACTCCTAAGCATTTACTGAGAGCTTACAGCTGATACGTGAATTTCCTGTAAATCATCTATTCCCCAGACACTGAGTTACAGTTTCCATTTTATTTTCAAAGTAAAAAATCTCTGCCTGCACACCAGAGCTTGATCACAAAGCCAGTTAAATTCTTAATACGGAAAATTCTGCAGATTCTCAAGGAAGCACTTTGCTGTTCTTTTTGCCTTCTGCATTACTGACCACCGAAGGCTTCCAAGACAACGCCCTGATCATCACCAGCAACTGAACTTTCCAGCTCTAAGCTTTTCGTACTGAGCAATCAAAGTAAAACCTGTCGAAGGGAACCTTGTCTGTGCTCAGGTCTGTTTCCAATTTTTTTTTTTTTAAGATGTGGACTTTTTTTTTTTTAAGTCTTTATTGAATTTCTTGGGGCTTCCCAGGTGGCTCAGATGGTAAAGAATCTGCCTGCAATACAAGAGATCTGGGTTCAGTCCCTGGGTTGGGAAGATCCCCTGCAGAAGGGAATGGCAAGCCACTCCAGTATCCTTGCCTGGGAAATCCCATGGACAGAGGAGCCTGGAGGGCTACAGGCTGCTAAGTCACTTCAGTCGTGTCCGACTCTGTGCAACCCCATAGACGGCAGCCCAACAGGCTCCCTCATCCCTGGGACTCTCCAGGCAAGAACACTGGAGTGGGTTACCATTTTCTTCTGCAATGCATGAAAGTGAAAAGTGAAAGTGAAGTCGCTCAGTCCTGTCCGACTCTCAGAGACCCCATGGACTGCAGCCTACCAGGCTCCTCTGCCCGTGGGATTTTCCAGGCGAGAGTACTGGAGTGGGCTGCCATTGCCTTCTCCGGGCTACAGGCTAGGGAGTTCCAAGAGTCTGACAGGAGTTAGCAACTAAACCACCACCGCTGATTGCATTTGTTACAATATTGCTTCTCTTTTACGTTTTGAAGTTTTCACTGCAGTGCCTGTGGATCTTATTTCCGGACCAGGGATCAAACCCCCACCCACCTGCTGTGGAAGGAGCAGTCTTAACCACTGGATCTCCTGGGAAGACTGCCTGGGACTCTGCTTCTTAAAATACATACAGAAAGAATGAATGAATATAGGCATGTCTTATTCACTTTTCTGTACACCGGAAACACAAAACATTGTATATCAAACTCTGCTCCAATATGAAATAAAAATTAAACTAAAAAACACATACACAGTCTGAACCCATGCGGTGTGCGTGTGAGCTTAACTGCTCAGTCGTATCTGAGACTTTGTGACCCTGTGGATTGCAGCCCTCCAGGCTCCTCTGTCCATGGGATTCTCCAGGCAAGAATACTGGAGTGGGTTGCCATTTCCTCCTCCAGGGGATCTTCCCGATCCAGGGATAGAACCCGCATCTCCTGCACTGCAGAGAGATTCTTTACTGTCTGAGCCACCAGGGAACCAACACAGAGGTCTCAGCTAAACAGCCTCTATGAAACTCCCAGATAAAACTGTCTGATTCTTCCAGGCTGATTTGCATCAGTCTTTTTTATTTCCTGTAACAAAGCCACTATGGAAGGATGTCTTAAAAAAACAAAACAAACCAAAAAAAAAAAAACAAGGAAAAAATTAGTTTTGGATTCCAGACAGAGCTTTAAAGCCAGGGTAAGAGGGAAAATTTTCAAATGCACAAATGCACAACTCATCTTAGCTCTCTTTAAGGAATCATCCGTGATGCCCTTCTTTCTGGCTTGTGTGGAATGCAAGTCATCAGCCCAGCCCACCCACTGCCTGGTTCTGCGTGCGGGTCAGAACCCTCCAGATGAAACCCACTCTCTCTCTCCTTGAACTTCGTCACTCTGCAAACTGGGGGGACTCTTCCCTGCAACATCTCTGGGCTGCTGTTACAGCCCTGCGTTCTAGAACCTTGGACCTTAGCCATCAAGGTCTGCGGAACCAAACGAGCCACTCCCTGCTCCCTTTCTACAGCGATCACCCCAAGCAGATAAGCCTCTTTGCAGGCTTCTTTCAGAGAAGGCAATGGCACCCCACTCCAGTACTCTTGCCTGGAAAATCCCATGGATGGAGGAGCCTGGTAGGCTGCAGTCCATGGGGTCGCTAAGTCGGACCTGACTGAGCGACTTCACTTTCACCTTTCGCTTTCATGCATTGGAGAAGGAAATGGCAACCCACTCCAGTGTTCTTGCCTGGAGAATCCCAGGGACGGGGGAGCCTGATGGGCTGCCGTCTATGGGATCGCACAGAGTCGGACACGACTGAAGTGACTTAGCAATTAGCATTGGAGAAGGAAATGGCAGCCCACTCCAGTGTTCTTGCCTGCAGAATCCCAGGGATGGGGGAGCCTGGTGGGCTGCCGTCTATGGGGTCGCACAGAGTCGGACACGACTGACGCGACGCAGCAGCAGCAGCAGCCAGGCTTCTTTAACCCCATATTGTTATTGTTCAGTTGCTCTGTCGTGTCCGACTCTTTCTCAACCCCATGGACTCTAGCCCGCCAGGCTCCTCTGTCCGTGGGATTCTCCAGGCAAGAATACTGGAGCGGCTTGTCATTTCCTCCTCCAGGGGATCTTCCCGAACCCACGGATCAAACCTGCATCTGCTGCATCGGCAGGCGGATTCTTTTCCACTGAGCAAGCAAGAAAGCCCATCAAGCAGTGTACCAAGCATGAAATTTGTAGGTATTATTATTATTCAGTATGCAAAGCACCACAAAGCCGATTATTATCGTTATTGTTAAGCAATGTTTATTTTTGGTTACTCCCTACACATCAGATGTTATCATACGCTCTTTACAGGAAATATCTGGTGCTGTTTTCATCACATGAGTGTGTAGCCAGGATGCCACGTCAGGGTGGTTGGGCTTGAAGGCCAGGTTTCTTAGCCTTGACAGTCTTATAAAAACATAAACATTCAATGTAAAACATGCTGCTATTTGGGACTTCCCTGACAGTCCAATGGTTTAGACTCTGAGCTGTCAATACAGGGGCCACGGGTTCGATCTCTGCTCAGGAAACTAAGACCTGCATGTCAAAAGATTTAAAAAAGAAAAAAAAAATGCTGCTATTTATCCTGAGTTCCATCCTTGTGTTGAGAAGATCCACTGGAGAAGGAAATGGCAGCCCACTTCAGTATCTTGTCTGGAGAATCCCATGGACGGAGGAGCCTGGCGGACTACAATTCATGGGGTCTCAAAGAGTCTGACACAACTGAGTACGCACACACGCATGCATTTATAACTACACCTATTTTAAGAGGCTGTTGCTGTTCAGTCGCTCAGTCATGTCTGACTCTTTGTGACCCCATGGACTGCAGCATGCCTGGCTCCTCTGTCCATCACCAGCTCCCGGGGGTTACTCAAACTCATGTGCACTGAGTCAGTGATGCCATCCAACCATCTCATCCTCTGTCGCCCCCTTCTCCTCCCCGCCTTCAGTCTTTCCCAGCATCAGGGTCTTTTCTAATGAGTCAGCTCTTTGCATTGGGTGGACAAAGAAGACGGTCTCCCTAAACAGAAATCTTGATGTTATTCTGGGTCTTATGAGGAATTGGATATGTGCCTTGGGAAGAGCAGTGTAAATTTGCAGAATCAGTGGGAAAGGAGAGCTTCCAGGAAGCCACAGCATATATTTACAAACAGGAACCTTTACCTGGGAGAAAAAATGTTTGCATTTCTCCATCGTAAACTATCTCCACCTTCCCTGGTCAGCAGAAAAAATAAAAGAGCATTAAATTCAGTTTTGGCTTCAAGTTACACAAAGACAAACAGAGAATAAAAGATGGATAGATGAATGGATAGATGGAAGGATGGGTGGGTGAATGAATGATGGGTGGGTTGGTGGATGGGTGGATGGATGGGTAGATGGGTGGATGATGAGTGGATGGATGGATGGATGGGTTGGTGGTGGGTGGATAAATGGATGAGTAGATGGCTGGACAGATGGACAGATGGGTGAGTGGATGGGTGGATGGATGGATGGTTGGATGGATGGATGATGGATGGATGGATGGGTTGGTGGATGGATAGATGGATGGGAGGGTGGGAGATGGGTGGATGATGGATGGATAGGTGGATAGATGAGTTGGTAGATGGATGGATAGGCGGATGGATGAGTTGGTGGATGGATGGATGGGTGGGTGGATGGGTTGGTGCATGGACGGATGAATGGGTGGCTGGATGGATGGATGATGGATGGATGGATGGATGGGTGGATAGTGGATGGATGATGGATAGATGGATGACTGGGTGGGTAGGGGAGGGGGGGTGGGGGGGGTGGATGGGTGGGGGGGGGGTGGGGT
>SJXQ01000147.1:94710-283545 GCA_006408695.1 Aepyceros melampus
TGGGTGGATGGGTGGATGGGGGGATGGATGATGGAATAGTGGATGGGTGGATGGGTGGATGGATGGGTGGGTGGGTGGATGGGTAGATGGCTGGACAGATGGGTGGATGGATGGATGGATGATGGATGGATGGATGGGTTGGTGGATGGATGGATGGATGGGTGAGTGGATGAATGGATAGATGGATGCATGGTTGGGTAGATGAGTGGATAGGTGTGTGGATGGATGGATGAGTTGGTGGATGGATAGATGGATGGGCGGGTGGGTGGATGGGTGGATGATGGATGGATAGGTGGATAGATGAGTTGGTAGATGGATGGATAGGCGGATGGATGAGTTGGTGGATGGATGGATGCATGGGTTGGTGGATGGATGGATGAGATTCTCCATCCATCCATGGACGGAATAACACTATCTAAGAAAAATCATTGAGTCTGTTTCATCAGGGTGTGCAGCAGTCCACAGAGAACCCCAGATGACGGCTGTGGCCAGCACACAGATATGGGCCCCTCGCAGTCCCGGCTGGGAGGCTGATAGTGGAGATTAGGGAAGAAAGGTTTCCATCTGAAGGACCTGATAAGACCACAGTCAACAGGATGTGGCGATGACCCGCATTCAGAAAAAAGAGAACAAAGGCACAGATAACGTCCCCTTTAGGACCCGGCAGGATTGAACGGAAATGTGTGTTTATTTTTTTTTTAATATTGAGAAAAGGGAACTATAGCTTGAATGGTGGGGGCGTGCGGGAGAAATGAATTCACTTGTTATATTTTGTGATCCTTACACTAGAGCCCGGGCTTCTAAAGGAAGTAGTAAGAAGAAACAAATCACGCTGACTTCAAGATACATGAGCCTGTTGCATTTATTGACCAGCATTGCCTGAGATGGCCTTTATTATTATTGTCATTGTTTTAATTTTATTGGAAGGACTTCTCTAGTAGCCCATTGGTTAGGACTGTGTGCTTCCAATGCAGAGGTCTCAGGTTGAATCCTTTTTTGGGGAAGGAAGATCCTGCAAGTCGTATGGTGTCACCAAAATGATACATAAAATAGATAAAACTTTAAACGATGAGTTACAAGTGCATTCTTAAATCACAGTAATTTTAGCAAAATCCAATGTTCACTTTCACTGGATTTTAGTAAAAACATTTAAAGGCTTTTAATGTTGACCACATGGATCTTTTGTTTGTTTGTTTGTTTTTAATTCAACCCACTCCAGTGTTCTTGCCTGGAGAATCCCAGCGATGGGAGAGCCTGGTGGGCTGCCGTCTATGGGGTCGCTCAGAGTCAGACACAACTGAAGCGACTCAGCAGCAGTAGCAGTCTTCACTGAAGAATCATTGCTCCACAATGTTCTCTTGGCCTCTGACATACGTCAGGATGAGTCAGCCACAGCTGTCCGTGGGTCTTCTGTCTCCTGAACCTGCCTCCCACCTCCCACCCCATCCCACCCCTCTAGGTGGTTACAGAGCTCCTGCTTGACATCCCTGGGTCAAACAGCAAATTCGCACTGGTTAGCTGCTTCACCTGTGGTCGTGTATACGCGTTCATGTTCCTCTCTCCTTCGGTCCCACGCTCTGCTTCCTCCCTTTGGTCTTATTCTATTATTTTTAATGCAATGCTCACTGCCGTTGGCTTTTCTTTCTGTTCCCGGGATGTACGTTCTATTGCAGTCTTTGCAACCTCGCAGGTCAGACTCCTCTTTTTTTCTTTCTGAGGCCAGTTCTCCCATCCTGACACAAAGCCTGGACCTTTCCATGGGACCCTCTGTGCGTCCCACAGCTTCTAAACTGCTCACATGGTCACCAAATAGCCGAAAATGGAACTCCCAGATGTTTTCTCAGGAAAACGAGATTGTCCCAGGAAAGAGATGGGCGGAGCTGAGTTCCAAAGACAGACATTTGCCCCATGTGACGGTCATTCTCTTCTCTCTTCTCAGCAGTAAGTTTGTAAACAACAGATACTTTTTTTTCGTTTCTATAATAGAAAGGCATCGCTATAAGAGACATGTGGTTGTTCAGTTGCTCAGTCTTGTCCCGACTCTTTGCAACCCCATGGACTGTAGCACGCCAGTCTTCCTGGTCATTCACATCTCCCAGAGCTTGCTCAAACTCATGTCCATCGAGTCGGTGATGCTATCCAACCATCTCATCCTCTGTCATGCCCTTCTCCTTCTGCCTTCAATCTTTCCCAGCATCGGGGTCTTTTCCAACGAGTCGGCTCTTTGCATCAGGTGGCCAGAGTATTGGAGCTTCAGCTTCAGCCTCAGTCCTTCTCATGAGCATCCAGGACTGATTTATTTTTGGATTGACTGGCTTGATCTCCTTGCGGTCCAAGGGACTCTCAAGAGTCTTCTGCAGCACCACACTTTGAATCGACAGCATTCCCTGAGCCCCTTAGGGGAGACTTGTATTCTTTGCAAAAGAAGCAGGCAGGCAGATCTCCCTTTCTTTTGCCCTTGCTAAAAGCATCTGTGACAGTGACTACTACTGCTGCTAAGTTGCTTCAGTCGTGTCCGACTCTGTGCAATCCCACAGATGTCAGCCCAGCAGGCTCCCCCGTCCCTGGGATTCTCCAGGCAAGAACACTGGAGTGGGTTGCCATTTCCTTCTCCAATGCATGAAAGTGAAAAGTGAAAGGGAAGTCCCTCAGTTGCATCTGACTCTTCATGATCCCATGGACTGCAGCCCACAAGGCTCCTCCACGCATGAGATTTTCCAGGCAAGAGTGCTGGAGTGGGGTGCCATCGCCTTCTCCGGACCATGTGACTAGGTGACCCAAAATAGCATAAACAAGACCCAGAGGGAAAGCATGGAAGGGAATTCACTTTGATGCCTGTGTCTTTGCGCGTAGACGGCATGATTCATGAAAGATGCTACATACTTCTGAGCATCTTCTGGGTGGAAAAGATGGCAGCTTTTTGTGCTGATTTTGAAGATGGGGGGTGATGCAGACACTGTCCCTCCCCGCCCAATCCCCCTTGCATAGGTATAGTTCATGTTGGATGGCGGATTCAATGGACATGAACTTGGGCAAACTCAGAGAGATGGTGAAGGACAGGGAAGCCTGGCATGCTGCAATCCATGTGGTTGCAAAGAATCGGATGCAACTGGTGACTGAACAATCACAAAATAGTTAATGTACAATTGAACTCTCAGATGTACAATATGAAGTGACGAGGAAGTTGCTAAGTTGTGTCCAAGTCTTTTGTAACCCCATGGGCTCTAGCCCACCAGGCTCCTCTGTCCGTGGGATTCTCCAGGCAAGAATACTGGAGTGGGTTGCCATGCCCTCCTCCAGGGAATCCTCCCAACACAGGGAGCTAACCCACGTCTCTTGGGTCTCCTCCACTGGCAGTAAAGTTCTTTACTGCTAGTACCATTTAATAAAAGATACGTAAAGTAAAATAAAGGGCTTTCCAGGTGGTGCTAGTGGTAAAGAAACCACCTGCCGCAAGAGACATAAGAGACACAAGTTCAGTCCCTGGGTGGGGAAGATCCCCTGGAGGCGGGCATGGCAGCCCACTCCGGTATTCTTGCCTGGAGAATCCCAGGGACGGAGGAGCCTGGCGGGGCTACGGTCCATAGGGTTGCAAAGAGTTGGACACAGCTGAAGCAATTTAGCTCACATGCAAAGTAAAACAAAACCCACCTTCTTTTTTTTCCAAACCACTGTAATAGCACTATAATTACTGATGCAAACACTCACACACACACACACACACACACACACACCCATACACACCCCCCATACACACACACACACATACACACACACACACATTCCCTTCCTTGCCAAGAATGTGGCCCCATTAGCTGGAAAACTTCAGATTATACTCAACTACATAGTAATTAGGCTTGTAATGGCACTTTTATTATGCATTGGATTAGACGGTTAGCATAATCATAGCAACCGGTTCAGTCTGTATCAAAACCATGTCATTGCTTGGTGGGGCTGGGTGAGACAACGCAGAGCTGATGTTCCTTGAAAAACATAGATGTTAAATCAATTCTCCCTCATGTCCTTAAAAAGTCCTTTTCAAGCATGGTTGTTTCTTAAAAAAACAAACAAACAGCTGTTTAAAAAGAATTGAAACATAGCTCAGACTTGCCTTTCTTGGTAAAGCATGTTGTTTTCCGTCACTAAGTCACACCCAACTCCATTGATCCATATCCTTCCATCCATTTATCCATCCATCCTTCAGAGGAAGGCTGAAAATCCCTGACATAGCTTGAGAGACTGTCGAATTATCTATCTAGTTATTCTGGTG
The DNA here is from genome assembly GCA_006408695.1 of Aepyceros melampus. Taxonomy (NCBI): domain Eukaryota; kingdom Metazoa; phylum Chordata; class Mammalia; order Artiodactyla; family Bovidae; genus Aepyceros; species Aepyceros melampus. Next base: position 98,981 of record SJXQ01000147.1, read on the forward strand.
GCTCAGGTGGTAAAGAATCCACCTGCAATGCGGGAGACCTGGGTTCGATCCCTGGGTTGGGAACATCCCTTGGAGGAGCGCATGGCAACCCACCCCAGTATTCAAGCCTGGAGAATCCCCTGGACAGAGGAGCCTGGCAAGCTACTGTCCATGGGGAATCACACATGACTGAGCAAGTAAGCACAGCATTTATTCTATCCATCCATCCATCCATCCATCTATCCACCTATCTATCCGTCCATCCATCTATCCATCCATCCATCAGAATGAGGTTGAGAAATCTGGAGTTAGCATAAGTCTGTCCTCATTATCTATTTATTCTATCCATCTATATATCCACCCAGCCATCCATCAGAATGAGGCTAAGAAATCCTGAACTAGCACAAGAGATTGTCTAATTATCTGCCTACTGAGTCTATCTTTCCATCCATCTATCTATATATATACATCTAGCCATCCATCCCTCCACCCATCCATCTATCCATCCATCCATCAGAGTGAGGCTGAAAAACCCTGAACTAGCACAAGAGATTGTCTAATTATCTGCCGACTGAGTCTATATTTCCATCCATCCCTCCACCCATCCATCTATCCATCCATCCATCCACCCATCCATCCATCCATCAGAGTGAGGCTGAAAAATCCTGAGCTAGCATAAGAGACTTTCAAATTATCTATCCACCGAGTCTATATATCTATCTATATAAATATCCATCCATCCATCTATGTATCCATCCATCCATCCATCCATCCACCCATCCATTTATCTGCTATGGCTGTGGTTCTCAACAAGGGACGACTTTGCCCCGAGAGGACATATGACAATATCCGGAGGCATTTTTAGCTGCCAAAACTGAGGGAGGGGGTGCTCCTAACACGTGGCAAGGGAAGCCAGGGACGCTCCTCCACACCCCACAGTGCCCAGGACACCCCACATCAGAGACTCATCCAGCCCCAGATGTCAGACATGCTGAAGTTAGGAAAGAGTGATTTCACACGCGGTAACCTCAGTGTATTTTGGTTCTGGGCGGGGGGAATGAGCCACATGCAGTTTCTCTGTGCTCCCGTCTTATCTCTTATGCAAGCACTGTGTTTTAGATATTCTTGTCCAGAAATAAAACGTTTGCAAAATTTTGCTTGCCAGAGAACAAACACACAATCCTAAAACACTTTTCAAATGGACCATACAAGCATACTTCTCATCTCAGTTCTTAAGGATGTATCCTCCCAGTTCAGTTCAGTCGCTCAGTCGCGTCTGACTCTTTGTAACCCCGTGAACTGCAGGCTGCCCTGTCGTTTACAGTTTAGACCTTTTAAAATTACTTTTGGCTTCATTTGTTTGAAGCATTTTATTCCACTCCTATATCCAAACTATATTTTAGGAAATCCATTTGGGTTTGCCAGTGTGTTTTTGTAATACAGATAAGTGCCTCGGGAGTAGAGCTCATGACTGTATTTCTCTAGGTAAAAATAGCAGACCAGACCTCTTAGGAGAATCAGAGGCTATTCGACACTGTGGAATAAACACAGCAGCCTCAAGTATCTCAGGAACATTGAGAGGATGAAAGCTAAACGCAGCATTGAGATGACGGCATATTTCGATTCCAACTTAAATCAATAAAGGAGGTTTCATCTTAGCTGCTAATTCTACTTTGGCCACCTGATGCGAAGAGCTGACTCATTGGGAAAGACCTTGATGCTGGGAAAGATTGAGGGCAGGAGGAGACGGGGACCCAGAGGAAGAGATGGTGGGATGGCATCACCGACTCCATGGACATGAGTGTGAGCAAGCTCCGGGAGTCGGTGATGGACAAAGAAGCCTGGTGTGCTGTGGTCCATGTGGTTGTAAAGAGTCAGGAACGACTGAGCGAGGGAACAACAGTAACAACAGTGGTTAGGAAGACATCCGCTCACCTGTGTCTTCATAAAATTCCACCCAAATCGTACAGGTGTTCGGACACATTGTCTCCTGTTTTTAAAAACCCTTTATGAAAACTATCAATGTCACATAGCTGATTCTCCTTCCTTTTAAAAACTATACACTTCACGGTGTATAAAAGAGAAAGCTAGTGGCATTTTCCCCTTGCATCGCAGACAGTAAAGAATCCGCCTGCAATTCAGGAGACCCCAGTTCAATCCCTGTGTTGAGAAGATCCCCTGGAGGAGGGCATGGCGACCCACTGCAGGCTTCTTGCCTGGAGAATCCCCGTGGACAGAGGAGCCTGGCAGGGCTCCTGTCCGTAGAGTCAGATAGAGTGCAAAGAGTCAGAAAGACTATACAGTCCACGGAATTCTGCAGACCAGAATACTAGAGTGGGTAGCCTTTCCCTTCTCCAGAGGATCTTTAATGAACACTTAAGTTAAACGAATTGACCTGCCTCTTGAGAAATCTGTATGCAGGTCAGGAAGCAACAGTTAGAACTGGACATGGAACAACAGACTGGTTCCAAGTAGGAAAAGGAGTACGTCAAGGCTGTATATTGTCACCCTGCTTATTTAACTTATATGCAGAGTACATCATGAGAAATGCTGGACTGGAAGAAACACAAGCTGGAATCAAGATTGCTGGGAGAAATATCAATAATCTCAGATATGCAGATGACACCACCCTTATGGCAGAAAGTGAGGAGGAGCTAAAAAGCCTCTTGTTGAAAGTGAAAGAGGAGAGTGGAAAAGTTGGCTTGAAGCTCAACATTCAGAAAACGAAGATCATGGCATCTGGCCCCATCACTTCATGGGAAATAGATGGGGAAACAGTAGAAACAGTGTCAGACTTTGTTTTTTTGGGCTCCAAAATCACTGCAGATGGTGACTGCAGCCATGAAATTAAAAGGCGCTTACTCCTTGGAAGAAAAGTTATGACCAACCTAGATAGTATATTCAAAAGCAGAGACATTACTTTGCCGACTAAGGTCCGTCTAGTCAAGGCTTGGTTTTTCCTGTGGTCATGTATGGATGTGAGAGTTGGACTGTGAAGAAGGCTGAGCGCCGAAGAATTGATGCTTTTGAACTGTGGTGTTGGAGAAGACTCTTGAGAGTCCCTTGGACTGCAAGGAGATCCAACCAGTCCATTCTGAAGGAGATCAACCCTGGGATTTCTTTGGAAGGAATGATGCTAAAACTGAAGCTCCAGTACTTTGGGCACCTTATGCGAAGAGTTGACTCATTGGAAAAGACCCTGATGCTGGGAGGGATTGGGGGCAGGAGGAGAAAGGGACGACCGAGGATGAGATGGCTGGATGGCATCACAGACTCAATGGACGTGAGTCTGAGTGAACTCCGGGAGTTGGTGATGGACAGGGAGGCCTGGCGTGCTGCGATTCATGGGGTCGCAAAGAGTCGGACACGACTGCGCGACTGAACTGAACTGAACTGAATAAAAGATTAAAAGCATTCATATTAAATGAATATGGCAACATCTCTCTGTTCATACAACTGGCCTTTCTCCATTTTTTTTTTCTCTCCATTGTTAAAAGGACCTCCAAGTCAATCAACGACCCATGAGTCAGACTTCCGATCCTAGATGTTCCCTTCTGGGTCGCTGTGAGATAAGCTCTAATGTCAGGAACAGTAAGGTCAGCCGGCATCAACCCTCTCAACCCCCAGGAAAGGCAGAGACTCGTCAGACAGAAAAGATTAGAATTCCATAGACGGAACACCCTTTTCCCCTCTAAGTCCCGAAGGCTCCATTCAAACCAAATACCACAAACCAAAAGAATATGGGCGCATAACGCTGGGCTGGAAGAAGCACAAGCTGGAGTCAAGATTGCCGGGAGAAATATCAATAACCTCAGATACACAGATGACACCACCCTTATGGCAGAAAGTGAAGAGGAGCTAAAAAGCCTCTTGATGAAAGTGAAAGAGGAGAGTGAAAAAGTTGGCTTAAAGCTCAACATTCAGGAAACGAAGATCATGGCATCCGGTCCCATCATTTCATGGCAAATGGATGGGAAACAGAGGAAACAGTGGTCAGACTTTATTTTTGGGGGCTCCAGAATTACTGCAGATGGTGATTGCAGCCATGAAATTAAAAGACAAGCTTACTCCTTGGAAGGAAAGTTTTGAGCAACCTAGATAGTATATTGAAAAGCAAGCAGAGATATTACTTTGCCAACAAATGTCCGTCTAGTCAATGCTATGGTTTTTCCGGTAGTCGTGTATGGATGTTGGACTGTGAAGAAAGCTGAGAACCAAAGACTGATGCTTTTGAACTGTGGTGTTGGAGAAGACTCTTGAGAGTCCCTTGGACTGCAAGGAGATCCAATCAGTCCATCCTAAAGGAAACCAGTCCTGGGTGTTCATTGGAAGGACTGATGCTGAAGCTGAAACTCCAATACTTTGGCCACCTCATGAGAAGAGTTTACTCACTGGAAAAGACCCTGATGATGGGAGGGATTGGGGGCAGGAGGAGAAGGGGACGACAGAGGATGAGATGGCTGGATGGCATCACTGACTCAATGGACGTGAGTTTGAGTGAACTCCGGGAGTTGATGATGGACAGGGAGGCCTGGCATGCTGTGATTCATGGGGTCGCAAAGAGCTGGACACAACTGAGCGACTGAACTGAACAGATGCCCTAGCCGTGGTCAGCTCCAACATTTTATGTTTTCGAATTTTGGCCTCAAGACATGAGGGAATCTTATCTCCCGAACCTGGGAATCGAACCTGCACTCATTGCCTTGGAAGGAGAAGTTCTGACCACTGACCTTGCAGGGAAGTCCCTGAAACATTTTAAAATGCCTCAAAAGTCAGCACCAGTGTCTAAGTATTTTTTAAGAGCCATCATCATCTGGCTTCAACCTCATTTTAAGCTGTTCGCTTGAAGGGAAAGTGAAAGCGTTAGTCACTCGGTCATGTCTGACTCTCTGCAACCCTATGTATTGTAGCCCGCCAGGCTCCTCTGTCCATGGGATTTTCCAGGCAAGAATACTGGAGTGGGTTGCCATGCCCTCCTCCAGGGGATCTTTCCAGCCAGGGATTGAACCTGTGTATCCTGTTGTGACAGGAGGATTCTTTACCCTCAGAGCCACCAGGAAGCTCATAATAACCTATAATGGAAAATAATCTCAAAAATAATATATGTGTATATGTATTACTGAATCGCCTTGCTATGCAGCTGAAACACTGTAAGTCAACTATACTTCAATTATAAAGAAAGTAAAGTTGCTCAGTCGTGTCCGACTCTCTTTCGACCCCATGGACTATAGCCGAACCAGGCTCCTCTGTCCATGGGATTTTCCAGGCAAGGGCTGCCATTCCCTTCTGCAGGGAATCTCTGCGACCCAGGGATCGAACCCAGGTCTTCCACTATAAACAGGAAAAAAATTGTTTGATCAAGTGATGGGTTTGTTGGTATTGGTTACCGTGATTTCCGGTTACATTTCCAGCTGCACTGTCTTCAATGGAAATAGTTCAGCTTCCCTAAATGGATCCTCTTTCAAACTGGAGAGTTTCTCAGAGCTTGAGGAGCCTGCCCACCTCCCTAAAACACCCTGTCAGGATAAAATACTTAATTGAGTTTTATTGTCAGAGGGCAAATACCTGGCTACTAGCTAAGTCAGTAGAATCATTATTTAAGAATAAATGGAGACAAATCAATTTTACAGGTTTGTTTTTTTTTCCTCCCCAAAAAAAGACAATTGCCGGGGACTTCCCTGATGGTCCAGTGGCTAGGACTCCAAGCTTCCAATGCAGGGGGCCTGGCTTGGATCCTTGGTCAGGGAATTAGGTCCTGCCAGCCACAACTAACAGCAGGTGAAACCAAGAAAATCAATGAACAAAAATTTAAAATTTTAACCAAGAGAACACTGCAGCCAAATTTTAAAAAGACAACTTTGGGCTCCCCCCGCCACCACCACTCCAGCTATCTATCTATCTATCTATCTAATTTGTCTCATTATTATATAATAAATGTCTGATACATAAATTCTCTCTATCCACCTTCCCACGTGGTACTAGTGGTAAAGAACCCACCTGCCAATGTGGGAGACTCGGTTTGATCCCTGAGTGGGGAAGACCCCTTGGAGGAGGGAATGTCAACCCACTCCAGTATTCTTGCCTGGAGAGTCCCATGGACAGAGGAGCCTGGCGGCCAGCCTACAGTCCATAGGGTCACAGGGAGTCAGAGAGGACTGAAACGACTCAGTACACGCAAGCACCTTCCATGTATCATCTATGCATTCACCTATCGATCAATCTACCTATCTGTCAAAGCCTATTTAACACAGGCACATACAGAAACTACAAAAAAAACATACAGAACACACTTGTTCCTTGGAGGGAAAGCTATGAGAAACCTAGACAGTGTATTAAAAAGCAGAGACATGACTTTGCCAACAAAGGTCCGTACAGTCAAAGCTATGGTTTTTTCACTAGTCACATATGGATGTCAGAGTTGGACTATAAAGAAAGCTGAGTGCTGAAGAATTGATGCTTTTGAACTGTGCTGTTGGAGAAGACTCTTGAGAGTCCCTTGGACTGCAAGGAGATCCAACCAGTCCATCCTAAAGGAAATCAGTCCTGAATATTCATTGGAAGGACTGACGCTGAAGCTGAAGCTCCAACACTCTGGCCACCTGATGGGAAGAACGGACTCATTTGAAAAGACCCAGATGCTGGGAAAGATTGAAGGCAGGAGGAGACGAGGACGACAGACGATGAGATGGTTGGATGGCATCACTGACTCAATGGACATGAGTTTGAGTAAGCTTCGTGAGTTGGTGATGGACAGGGAGGCCTGGCGTGCTGCAGTCCATGGGGTCGCAAAGAGTCAGACACCACTGAGCGATTGAACAACAGCAAAATTGAGGTAGAGCTGCTGTACAATACTGCATTAGTTTCAGCTGTACAACATGCTGATTCACAGGTTTTTAAAACTGATGCTGCGTTTATAGTTATAAAAAAATATTGGCTATACAAATGGCAACCTACTCCAGTGTTCTTGCCTGGAGAATCCCAGGGACAGGAGAGCCGGGTGGGCTGCCATCCATGGGGTCACACAGAGACGGACACGACTAAGCGACTTAGCAGCAGCAGCAGCATACTTCCTGTGCTGCAGGATACATCCTTGAGGCTTATTTATTACAAAGATAACAGTTTGTACGTCTTCCTCCCCTCCCATAGGGGCGTCTTCTGCCTCCCCTCTCCCCATGGGTCTCCACTAGTTTGTTCTTTGTTTCTTGGGCTTCTCTGACAGCTCTTTGGCAAAGAATCTGTCTGCAATGTAGGAGACCCAGGTTTGATCCCTGGGTTGGGAACATCCCCTGTGACTCAGCTTCTTTTCTTGTTATAGTCACTGTTGCTGCTGCTGCTGCTGCTAAGTCGCTTCAGTCATGTCTGACTCTGTGCGACCCCATAGACAGCAGCCCACCAGGCTCCCCCGTCCCTGGGATTCTCCAGGCAAGAACACTGGGGTGGGTTGCCATTTCCTTCTCCAATGCGTGAAAGTGAAAAGTGAAAGTGAAGTCACTAGTTTGTGGTATTTTTTTAGATTCCACATATAGGGGATACTCTCCAGTATCCCCTGGGGGATACCCTCAGTCTTTCTCTGATCTGTTTCACTCACCCTCATGCCCTCCACGTCCATCCATGTTGTTGCAAATGGCAAAATGATGCTCTTCTTCTTTTTTTTAATGGCAACAGAATATTTTTTTCCAAAGCCCCTCCTGAACCCCTCCACCCTCAGAGCACGCACTGTTGACACATCGAGATTTAGGAAAACATCGCGATAGCTTTTGACTGCAAACCAAAGCAGGGAATGTCAGGGGCGGGGCTGGGTGTGGGTGGTCCGAGTGGTCTGACAGGTGACGAAGATGCGCTGAAGAAGCAAAGGGTATCAGATGCACGCTGTGGCTTCCCTGGTGTGTCCTGGCAGACGTGATGCATCTCAGTAGAGTCCTTCCAACGAACGACCTCACCTTTCTCCACGGTCCCTGAGGAACACGCATGACTGAGGTCTGCAGTGGGTTGCGTGCTCCAGAGGTGACCTGGCACCTCCTGTGCTCCTGTTTTTATCTCCCCATGCCTCCAAGAAAGAAATGAAATGCTTAGTCACTCAGTCATGTCCAACTGTTTGTGACCCCGTGGACTGTAGCCCACAGGTCTCCTCTCTGCATGGGATTCTCCAGGCAAGAATACTGGAGTGGGTTGCCATGCCCTTCTCCAGGGGGGTCTTCCCAACCCAGGGGTCAAACCCAGGTCTCCAGCATTGCAGATGGATTCTTTATCATGTGAGCCACCAGGGAAGGCCAATATATACATACACATAGCCCAGAATGTATATATGTGTTCTTTCTGGTTATGCCTTATCCCACGCCATAGAATACAATTTTTTTTGGGAAATGTGAAACTCTTTGCTCCATCTCTGGACAAGCCCACACATCTAGTCCTTGCTTTTAAAAGCTAAAGAGCTTGGGAAGGAGGTTCAAAAGGGAGGGAGGTTCAAGACAGAGGGGACATATGGCTGATGCATGTTGACGTTTGACAGAAAACAGCAAAATTCTGTAAAGCGATTATCCTTCAACTAATAAATAAATAAATTTACATACATATATATATATATATATATAAAGCTAAAGCGCTATGTCAGAAATTCAGTGGACTCCAGGTCAGCCTAAGTCAACATAGCAGATCAAATTAATTTCTAAGTTGTCAGTTCTGTGTCCCTCAAAGCTTCCACACCACTCGAGGTCCCTATCCCATGAAGGTCGTTTTCTCTCTGTATTTACCCTCAGGCTTATCAGCCACACTTGCATCATCTCTATGCTCAACTGAGCGTTCAGGTTCAGTCACTCAGTCATGTCTGACTCTTTGTGACCCCATGGACCGCAGCATATCAGGCTTCCCTGTCCTTCACCAACTCCCAGAGCTTGCTCAAACTCATGTCCATCGAGTCGGTGATGCCACCCAACTATCTCATCCCCTGCCGTCCCCTTCTCCTTCTGCCCTCAATCCCTCCCAGTATCCGGATCTTTTCAAATAAGGCAGCTCTTCGCATCAGGTGGCCAAAGGATTGGAGTTTCAGCGTCAGCATCTGTCCTTGCAATGAATATTCAGGACTGTTTCCTTTAGGATGGACTGGTTTGTTCTCCTTGCTATCCAAGAGTCTTCTTTGAGAGGGCAGCCACCAATTCAGCAAAATTCAAAACACTGGATACCAAACTGTTGTTTTCTCAGAAAGTTCCATAGTTCATTAGGTACTTTATTGTGCCGTGGTTGTTGCTGGGGATGGCAGCCCCGGACAGACCCCATCTATGCGTGACGGATATGACCTGGGGTGTCTTTTATCCTGTGCGTGGATCCTTCATGTTAAGTCCAGGCATCAGGTGTTTGTGGCATTCTCGCTTTCTGGAGACATGTAGAATCAGTCCTGATTATTCATTGGAAGCGCTGATTCTGAAGCTGAAGCTCCAATCTTTTGGCCACCTGATGAGACGAGCGGACTCAATGGAAAAGACCCTGATGCTGGGAAAGATCGAAGGTGGGAAGAGAAGGGGGTGACAGAGGATGAGATGGTTGGATGGCATCACCGACTCAGTGGACATGAATTTAGGTAATCTCCGGGAGTTGGTGATGGACAGGGAAGCCTGGTATCCTGCAGTCCACGGGGCCACAAAGAGTCAGACATGATTGAACGACTGAACTGAACTAATCTGAAACTCTCTCTGTTCCTCCACATTATGGGATATGATGTCTGAATGTTTCTTTTGGAGTACATTACCTGTTTTATTCAAGTCTATGCAAATTTTCTGGGCTTCCCTGGTGGCTCAGATGGGAAAGAATCCACGTGCAATGCGGCAGACCTCGATTCGATCTCTGAGTCGGGAAGATGCCCTGGAGGAGGGCACGGCAACCCACTCCGTTGGGAGAGAATGCAGAATCCCATGGACAGAGGAGCCTGGCAGGCTACAGTCCATGGGGTTGCAAAGGGTCAGATGTGACTTAGTGACTTAGCATTGCAATGCAGAGTATATGGGTTCAATCCCTGGTCTGAGAATTAAGATCCCACATGCTTTGTTTGCAGCATGGCCAAAAAACAAAAAACAACATGTCTCTTTTCACAGAGAGGCCCAGAATCCCATTCTATCTCTTATCTGGCTTCCCTGGTGGCTCAGATGGGAAAGAATCTGTCTACAGTGCAGGAGACCCACGTTCGATCCCTGGGTAGGGAAGATGCCTTGGGGAAGGAAATGGCAATCCGCTCCCATATTCTTGCCTGGAGAATCCCATGGACAGAGGAGCCTGGGGGGCTACAGTCCAGGGGGTCGCAAAGAGTCGGACACGACGGAGCAACTAACACACACATTTCTTATCTGGCAGCTTCCAGCAAAGCCCTGCTCTAATCGAACAAACACTGGATGCCTTCAAAAGTTTCCCAAGGTCTTCTCAGCTCAGTTCCAAATCCCAGAGATGACGCAAAGGGTTCAATTCTTGACTCTCTTTCCCAAGTGCAGAGTTGGGTATTCCCTTCAAAACCAGCCACATATATTCCTCAGAAAGATGTTAAGAGCCCAGTTTATTTATTACTCTGTGAGTGTCTTCTCTCCCATCCGCCATCTCAAGGCATCTTATGTGCTGTGCTTACGAATTAAAAAAATAAACAAACAGCAATTAGTGGTATGATTTTTCATAGCCCATCATTTTGGGTCTCAAGTGGGTTGGCCTAATTATACAGGAGAAATCATAAAAAATAAAAAATTAGAGCCACAAGATCGGTAAATGCATCCAGTATGGACTAGATGGTTTTATACTCTGTCTTTATTTTAGGTGTTTTTCGGTTTTGCCTCCATTTACTTCATAAATACAGACCAAATCGTAAGAACAACACAAATTGTCCTAATTTGGGGTCTAGATATAGTTTTCTTGCTGTTGTTCAGTAGCTAAGTCCTGTCCAGCTCTTTGAGACCCCATGGACGGCAGCATGCCCGGCTTCCCTGTCCTTCACCATTTCCCGGAGCTTGCTCAAACTCATGCCCATCAAGGCGGTGATGCCATCCAACCATCTCATCCTCTGTAGTCCCCTTTTCCTCCCGGCTTCAATCTTTCCCAGCATCTGAGTCTTTTCCAGTGAGTCCGTTCTTCCCATCAGGTGGCCAAAATATTGGACTTCAGCTTCAGCATCAATCCTTCCAATGAACATTCAGGAGTGATTTCCATTAGGATGGACTGGATTTATCTCCGTGCAGTCCAAGAGAGTCACAGGAGTCTTCTCCAGCACAATTTGAACATGCTGCTGCGGAGTTGCATCAGTCTTGTCCGACTCTGTGTGACCCCATAGATGGCAGCCCACCAGGCTCCCCCGTCTCTGGGATTCTCCAGGCAAGAACACTGGAGTGGGTTGCCATTTCCTTCTCCAATGCATGAAAGCGAAAAGTGAAAGTGAAGTCGCTCAGTTGTGTCCAACTCTTAGCGACCCCTTTTACTGCAGCCCACCAGGCTCCTCCATCCATGAGATTTTCCAGGCAAGAGTACTGGAGTGGGTTGCCATTGCCTTCTCCACAATCTGAACATATTATATTTCAAATATAATGAAATATGAAAACTTTCTTCATATTTTATTTTTTAAATTGAAGTATATTGATTTAGAATGTTGTATTTCTGCTGTACATCTGTGATTCAGTTATACATATGCAATGTATGTATAACATATAATATATACAGGCATAAGTTGTATATTTTATGTATGTTATGCATGTTCAGTCACTTCAGTCATGTTTGATTTTTTGTGACCCCATGGACTGCAGCCTGTGAGGGGTTCTCCAGGCAAGAATACTGGAGTGGGTTGCCATTCCCTTCTCCTGGGGATCTTCCCCACCCAGGGATCAAACCCGAGTCTCCCACATTGCAGGCAGAGTCTTCACAACTTGAACCACCAGAAAAACCCCATAGATTGCCCATACATGTGTAAATATATGACATTTCTTCTGAATAATATTTCCTGGGGGACCTCCGTTCTCTGCCCCATGAAAATGGTCTGTGCGTTCTGGCATCTTGTGAACTCCAGTTCTCAAGTTTCTTTCTTTCCTCTCCAATCCCAAACCAGTTTTCAAAATCACGGCTCTATCATGAGCAAAGCTAGTGGCCACCTCACCACCAAACTTAATTTTCAGGATTTTAGGGCGTCGTCTTCACATGTCTCCTTCACGATAAATGTAACTTCACTCTCTCTGGTTCAAACTGTTGACTAAAAGTTAGTCACAACCTGAAGTAGAGAGTTATTTTATTTGGTTGGCAGGTTTAGGACTCGGAGCCCAGGAGACAGCATCTCAGTAACTCTGAGAAAACTGCTCCAAGGAGGCAGGAAGGGAAAGTGTTAGTCACTCAGTCATATCTGACTCTGTGGGACCCCAAGAACTGTAGCCCTGCAGGTCCTCTGTCCGTGGGATTCTCCAGGCCAGAATACTGGAGTGGGTCGCTACGCCCTTCTCCAGGGGACCTTCCTAACCCAAGGACTAAGCCCGGGTATCCCACATTGCAGGCAGATTCTGTACCCTACGAGCCACAAGGGAAGCCCAAAAATACTGAAGTGGATTGCCATTTCCTTCTGCCTGGACTGTAGCCCACCAGGCTCCTCTGTCCGTGGGATTCTCAGGCTGGAGTGGGTTGCCGTTTCCTCCTCCAGGTGCCTTCCCCACCCAGGGATTGAACCTGGGTCTCCTGCATGGCAGGGAGTCCCTTCACCGGCTTAGCCACCAGACAGGACTCACGGGAAGGGAAGTCAGGCTATATACAAGTCTGCTACAAAGGGAGCAGAGAGACCAAACATCAAAGATCAGGAATCAGGTTAAGGAATTGAGCTTTCTATGAATGGGAAGGGGCAAGCCTCTGGGCTACTGAATTCATATGCACCTCAGTTCAGTTCAGTTCAGTTCAGTCGTTCAGTCGTGTCCGACTCTCTGTGACTCCACGGACTGCAGCACGCCAGGCCTCCCTGTCCATCACCAACTCCCGGAGGTCACTCAAACTCATCTCCATGGAGTCGGTGATGCCATCCAATTATCTCATCCTCTGTCCTCCCCTTCTCCTCCTGCCTTCAATCTTGCCCAGAATCAGGGTCTTTTCCAATGAGTAGCCAAAGGATTGCAGTTTCAGCCTCAGCATCAGTCCTTCCATATTCAGGACTGATCTCCTTTAGGATGGACTGGTTGGGCTCCTTGCAGTCCAAGGGACTCTCAAGAGTCTTCTCCAACAGTACAGTTCAAAAGCACCTTGGTTATCTGGGGCCAAATCCCGCTCCTTGTTCCCCTTGCTAAGTCACTCTTGATCCTCCCTGCCACCTCTCATCCAGTCAGACCCCTCTAGGTTGTCACGGAGCACCAGGTTGAGCTCCCTGTGTTAACAGCAAACTCCTACTGAAAGTTTACGTTGCTCAGTCGTGTCAGATTCCTTGCGACCCCATGGAGTGTAGTCCACCAGGCTCCTCTGCCCATGGGATTCTCCAGGCAAGAATACTGGAGTGGGTTGCCATTTCCTGCTCCAGGGGATCTTCCTGACCCAGCGATGGAACCAGAGTCTCTTACGTCTCCTGCGTTGGCAGGCAGGTTCTTTACCAGTAGCGCCGCATAGGAAGCCGCTAGTTCACCCGAAGGAGTGGCAGAGATGGCAGATGACGGCTTCCTCCGTCTCACCCTCCCCCAGCTCGTCAGCAATCACCTTGGGGAGGGCGGGCGTGGGGGACAGCATTCGCTTGGCCGAAGGCACTGTGTGCCGTTTTGGGAGGCCTCATTCACGTTTAGAGGCCAAGAATCGCGCGTGGCTGTGACATTTCTTGCTCACCGATACAGCAGGAAATAGTTTCATTTCAGGGACTTCCCCGATCACTCAGTTGGTGAAGAATCTGCCTGCAATGCGGGAGATCTGGGTTTGATCCCTGGATCAGGAAGATCTCCTGGAGAAGAGAGAATGGAAACCCACTCCAGCCTTCTTGCCGGGAGAATCCCACGGACAGAGGAGCCTGGTGGGCTATAGTCCACCGAGTCTGCAAGAGTTGGACACGAATGAGCAACTGACTCTTCAATTTTCATTTAACCACCAAACCTCCAAGGGAATGTTACTGTGATGGTCTGTGGCATTGGCCTGAATCACGCATGAAGGGAGAATTCTAGCCACAGATGCCTTCCTCCAAGGTCTGGGGACTGTTTCTATTTAGTCACATCTTCCTCACGTCCTTCAGAGTTTTCAACTTTGCTCTTTGTACCCATTAAGTACTGATGACCAGTGACAACAATCTTTCTCAGATAAGGATTAATAAATGTTCTTGATGTCCCTCCTGGAAGTTAAGATAAACTACAGAACCACAGCTTCTGAGCAAGACTTGAAGATACTGTTGCTAAGTCGCCTCAGTTGTGCCCGACTCTGTACGACCCTATAGACGGCAGCCCACCAGGCTCCTCCATCCCTGGTATTCCCCAGGGAAGAACACTGGAGTGGGTTGCCATTTCCTTCTCCAATGCATCAAAGTGAAAAGTGAAAGTGAAGTCTCTCAGTCGTGTCTGACCCTCAGCGACCCCATGGACTGCAGCCTTCCAGGCTCCTCCGTCCACGGGATTTTCCAGGCAAGAACACTGGAGTGGGGTGCCATTGCCTTCTCTAATCCATCACTATTTAAAAATATAAAAAAAGCAGGTTTCCAAGCCTTTCCATCCGTATCTCCTGTGAAATCTTGTGTCCTCAGAATCAGATAATCAGCACAATAGAAAATTTACTGTGAAGGCTTTTCTAAACCAGGCAAAACTTTTGGGATATTTTCCTACTTTTGGAGTGGGTGAGTCATCTTGCTATACAATGAAGATCAGGGTCTGTTACAAAATGTGGATGACTATAATACGTCAGGGGCTTCCCTGGTGGCTCAGACAGTAAAGAATCTGCCTGCAATGTGGGAGACCTGGGTTCAATCCCTGGGTTGGGAAGATCTCCTGGAGAAGGCAATGGGAACCCATGCCAATATTCTTGCCTGCAGAATCCCATGGACAGAGGAGCCAGGTGGGCTGCAGTCCTTGCCAAGTTGCTTCAACTGTATCTGACTCTTTGTGACCCCATGGACTGTAGCCCGCCAGGCTCCTCTGTCCATGGGATTCTCCAGGCAAGAATACTGGAGTGGGCTGCCATTGCCTCCTCTAGGGGGTCTTTCCAAGGCAGGGATCGAACCCAGGTCACTGCAGGCAGATTCTTTACCATTTGAGTCATCAGGGAAGTCACTCAGTCTCAGGGCTGCAGTTCATGGGACCGCCAAGTGTCAGACAAGACTGAGCAACTTAGCCTGCAGGCAATCCTTAAAGAAGTGTCCAGCTGCACTCCAGACCACCCTTGGTCTTTCTCCTCTCTTCAACATTGCCGACACCTGTTATGGCATTGAATTGACGCCTCATCCTTGGTAGAGGTGGCTGTCATTCCTTCTTGATTACAAAGCTCAGTAACTCCCTGTCCCCCATCACAACCTCACGCTCATCACAAAGGTGGTTATGACTGTATAATGCCTTGCTTAAAAGGCTTTTTTTCCCCCCTCTCTCTTTTGCCTTTCAAGAAATATGCTGTGGTTGCTGAACAATTTTTATGAACCTTGCAGATGAAATCTGCTTTGTTTTCAAGGTGTGATGAGACCTGCCCAGGATATTTATAGCAACAGGTAGGTACATGATCACTCCCCTGAACCGGAGAGCAAGGGTCGGATCCACCCCGCAACCCAGACTTTAATTCTCAAAGTGTCTCTGTTCACAGTTTTCCTTCTGGGATATCACTGTTGCAGGGAGAAAGCCAACTCTGACTCCATGTTGGAAACTTGCTTGTCTCACTTGCTTTAATTATTATAATCATACTCAGTAGCTTGCCTGGAGGACTCTGCCCCTCTGCTGAACTAAAGTGCCTTTGTTCAGCTCAGGGAGACATGGTTTGTCTCTGCCCACCTGTGAATAGATGAGATTGAGTTCAGTTCAGTTCATTTCAGTCACTCAGTCATGTCTTGACTCTTTGCGACCCCATGAACTGCAGCACGCCTAGCCTCCCTGTCCATCACCAACTCCCGAAGCGTCTCATCCTCTGTCGTCCCCTTCTCCTCCTGCCTTCAGTCTTTTCCAACGTCAGGGTCTTTTCCATTGAGTCAGTTGTTTGCATCAGGTTGACAAAGTATTTGCATTTCAGCTTCGCATCAGTCCTTCCAGTGAATATTCAGGACTGATTTCCCTTAGGATGGACTGGTTGGATCTCCTCGCAGTCCAGGGACTCTCAATAGATGAGATTAACACATCTCTCCCTTGGAGATGTTTTTGCAAGACTGAAGACCCTTTCCTTGACTTCCCCAGTGCCTCTTCCTCTGCGCTGCCTTCTGACTTTAGTTCCTGATTGCTTCTTTCTCTCGGATCTATAAAAGAACCTGGCCTCCAGACCCCAATAAGATGCTTATTTGGAGGCGCTAGCCTGTCCTCCTCTCCATCTCCCGGCTCTCAGATTTAAAGTCACTTCTTGCCTCAACACCTGCTTGCTTGGATTCACTGGCCTCTCCTGCCGTTGAGCTGGAGAAGGAAATGGCAACCCACTCCAGTATTCTTGCCTGGAGAATCCCAGGGACAGAGGAACCTGGCGGGCTGCCGTCTATGGGGTCGAACAGAGTCGGACACGACTTGGCAGCAGCAGCAGCAGCAGCCACCGTTAAAGCAGAGAAAGATTGGACTCAGAAGGGGAAGGCGTGCCTTTCCCTGAGTGTAAAACCCCAGCCTTGACCACCGACCCGCATCAGCCAGTCAGACCCCCAGAGGACCCCTCTGCGGAACAGAACCTGGCGGGTGGTCTGAGCTCAGAGGCACCGGCCTTTGTTTAAACCAGCCGCGGGGGCGAGCAGCCCTTCCCCCCGCCTCGCCCGCTCCTGGAGCGCATTCTTCGCATTCCAGCCCACGGACTGGCAATCTGACCGGAGCAGGCGTCCTGCCCGGGGGTAGAAGCCACCCACAGTGGGAACAACAGGGCTGGGGAGAGGCTGGCAGAAAAGCCACACCCAGAGTTGGTTCTATTTCCTGCCACCCGATCCCAGCGGGCCCACGCCTCCTTTCTGAAGTTCTTGCCGCTGCGATAGGCGGTCCCCACCCCGACCCCCAGGACGCAGGGGCCGGACACTCCCTTCCAGTTGCGGAAGGGCTAGAATTGCGGCAAACTATAGGCTGGCACGGTGCTCAGATTGTGGGCCGCGGGTTTTCGGCCGAGTGAGCCGGGTTGGGGGAGGCCTGGGGGTGGGGGTGGGGCGAGCACGCTCAGAAAGGTTCTTTCGAGGCGTTTCTAGTTGGGCCAGCCGAGCTGCAGCTGGAGAAGACTCCTGAGAGTCCCTTGGACTGCAAGGAGATCCAACCAGTCCATCCTAAAGGAAATCAATCCTGAATGTTCATTGGAAAGACTGATGCTGAAGCTGAAACTCCAGTACTTTGGCCACCTGATGTGAAGAGCTGACTCATCGGAAAAGACCCTGATGCTGGGAAAGTTTGAAGGCGGGAGGAGAAGGGGACGACAGAGGGTGAAGTGAGGTGGTTAGATCGTATCACTGACTCAATGGGCTTGAGTTTGAGTGAACTCCGGGAGCTGGTGATGGATGGGGAGGCCTGGAGTGCTGCAGTCCATGGGATTGCAAAGAGTCGGATGGGACTGAGCGCCTGAACACCCGGAGAAACAGTGGCTGGCTGGTATAAGTGGTATAGCTATAATCACAGATGGCCTGAGACAGACTTACACTACGGAAAAAGAAAACAGAACAAAACCTACCGTTGTGTGTCTGAAATTTTAATGTATCCGATCACCTTGCATTTCTTTCCCCAAATCGTCTCAGGTGTGTTTAAGCCAGGGGCCCATCAGCTCCCACGCACTGCTTTTGCTTGTTCTATTATCTCCTCGTAGTTTAGAAAATAGTTCTTTTCAAATAATTAAAGGTTTATCAGGGATTTCCCTGGTGGTCCAGTGGTCAGGACCCTGTGCTCCCAATGCAGGGGACTAGGGGTCGATCCCCGGTCAGGAAACTAGATCCCACATGCTGCAACTAGGACCTGGAGCAGCCTAAAAAAAAAAAAAAAAAAAGATTTATCTGAAGCTGCCAAGAAACCCTCAAGGGAGGCCCCTGTACAGCTCCCCACTTCCCCCACTGTGTACATCATCTTTATAACATCACTTTTGTCCAGCAAGGCTGGGCTGGAAGTCACTCCCAGTGATTACTCGCTAGGTCTGTCTACTGCCTGCTGCGGACTAATGTGCATGGCGTAGTCAGCTGAGCACTCGGTCCACTCCAGTTTCTTTTTTAGTGCAAAGTGATAG
Source organism: Aepyceros melampus (assembly GCA_006408695.1). Classification (NCBI taxonomy): domain Eukaryota; kingdom Metazoa; phylum Chordata; class Mammalia; order Artiodactyla; family Bovidae; genus Aepyceros; species Aepyceros melampus. Next base: position 117,266 of record SJXQ01000147.1, read on the forward strand.
TCGCTCAGTCATGTCCAACTCTTTGCGAACCCATGGACTGTAGCCCACTAGGCGTCTGTGTCCATGGACTTCTCCAGGCAACAATACTGGAGTGGGTTGACATTCTCTTCTCCAGGGGACCCTAACCCTAACCCAATGTCTCCTGCCTTGCAGGCAGATTATTTACCAACTGAGCTATAAGGGAATGCCAAGGGAGCCACCAAGGAAGCTCTTTTAAAAAGTTATTTTTTAAAAACTTTGAACCACACCCTCAGGTTCCTGGGCCGGTGACACCTCTCATGCCCACGACTCTCCCAGAGGAGCTTGGCAGGGACTCCACCCTTGGGGTCCCCTGGGATGTAGAGGCCAAGTGCACACCTCCTTCATGAGCACCTGCTCTCTCTTGCTTCTTGGAAAAAAAGCAATGACAAAACCTAGACATGTAGCCCAAAGCAGAGACATTACTTTGGAAAGGTCCGTACAGTCAAAGCTATGGTGTTTCCAGTAGTCATGTACAGATGTGAGAGCTGGACGATAAAAAAGGGCTGTTCAGTTCAGTCGCTCAGTCGTGTCCGACTGTTTGTGACTCCATGAATCGCGGCACGCCAGGCCTCCGATGTCCATCACCAACTCCGGGAGTTCACTCAGACTCACGTCCATCGAGTCCGTGATGCCATCCAGCCATCCCACCCTCTGTCGTGTCCTTCTCCTCCTGCCCCCAATCTCTCCCAGCATCAGAGTCTTTTCCAATGAGTCAACACCAAACAATTGATGCTTTGGAGTTGTGGTGCTGGAGAAGACTCCTGAGAGTCCCTTGGACTGCAAGGAGATCCAATCAGTCCATCCTGAAGGAAATCAGTCCTGAATATTCATTGGAAGGACTGATGCTGAAGCTGAAACTGCAATGGTCTGGCCACCTGATGTGAAGAACTTACTCACTGGAAAAGACTCTGATGCTTGGAAAGACTGAAGGCGGGAGGAGAGGGGGAGGACAGAGGATGAGATGGATGGCATAACCACTCGATGGACATGAGTTTGAGCAAACGTATTGCTGAAGCCTGGCTTGGAGAATTTTGAGCATTACTTTACTAGCATGTGAGATGAATGCAACTGTGCAGTAGTTGATGGCAAACCAATGATTCTTGCTTAAATCAAGCAGTCCCAAATTGTAGTTGCTCTAACCTCTATGTAGCAACTACTTGGAACTTAGGGGGCTGCCTAGACTTGAAGCTCAATTTGCATGGCAGTTTCCACAAAAAACTGCAAATGTGTTCTCTCTCCATAACAAAGAATTGAAGAAGGCTACTGAATGTCATGAGAGGGTTAAACCACTTGTCAAGTGAACGCACTGGCCTCCACCTCTGGCCCCAAAAAATGCCCTGATAACTTGGCACAGAACCCTTGCTTCCACGTGATGAGTGGCCAAATCATACTAATAATTGAACACTTATGTTTCTATATATCAGAACACAAGGGACCAAACACTCAGCATCACAAGAGAACACACTAAATCCTCTTGGAACCAATTTAATGATTTTCATGGAAAATATATCACCATGATGATATGCACTGTTATATTGTGAATAACATATTCATAATTATGTTTCCCACAAACTAGACATGTTAGTACCAACAGAGTGGCAAACACAGAATGTTGTCAACCCACACACTAAGTTTGGCATTTAATTCAATATCTATTGATGTATCTCTATTGAATAAAAAGGGAAAAAAAGATTTTTGAAAGTATTATTCTTCTGAGTGTTACTTGCTGAATGCCTAATGGTTTAGTGTCTTTTTTTTCTTAAATTTTATCAGGGTATAGTTGACTTACAATGTTGTGTTAGTCTCAGGTGTACAGCATAGTGAGTCTGTTAAACATATACATACATCTGCTTCTTTTCAGATTCTTTTCCCATATAGGCCACTGCAGAGTATTGAATAGAATTTTCTGCACTATACAGTGGGTTCTTATTGGTTATCTAGTAGGTGTGTATGTGTTAATGCCAATCTTCCAATTTTACCCTTCCCCCTCCCTTACTTCCTGGTAACCATAAATTTGTTTTCTAATATGTAATTCTATCTCTGTTTTGTAGGTAAGTTCATTGGTAGTCTTTATCTGGATTCCACATGTAACTGATACTGTACAATATTTGTCTTTCTCTGTCTGACTTACTTCGTTCAGTATGACAGTCTTGCAGGTCTCAGTTCAGTTCAGTCGCTCAGTCATGTCTTGACTCTTTGCGACCCCATGAATTGCAGCACACCAGGCCTCCCTGTCCATCACCAACTCCCAGAATTCACTCAGACTCATGTCCATCGAGTCACTGATGCCATCCAGCCATCTCATCCTCGGTCATCCCTTTCTCCTCCTGCCCCCAATCCCTCCCAGCATCAGGGTCTTTCCAATGAGTCAACTCTTCGCATGAGGTGGCCAAAGTACTCGAGCTTCAGCTTTAGCATCATTCCTTCCAAAGAAATCCCAGGGCTGATCTCCTTCAGAATGGACTGGTTGGATCTCCTTGCAGTCCAAGGGACTCTCAAGAGTCTTCTCCAACACCACACTTCAAAAGCATCAATTCTTCAGTGCTCAGCCTTCTTCACAGTCCAACTCTCACATCCATACGTGACTACTATAAAAACCATAGCTTTGACTAGACGGACCTTTGTTGGCAAAGTAATGTCTCTGCTTTTGAATATGCTATCTATGTTTGTCGTAACTTTCCTTCCAAGGAGTAAGCGTCTTTTAATTTCATGGCTACAGTCACCATCTGCAGTCATTTTGGAACCCAAAAACATAAAGTCTGACAGTGTTTCCACTATTTCCCCATCTATTTCCCATGAAGTGATGGGATCAGATGCCATGATCTTCATTTTCTGAATGTTGAGCTTTAAGCCAACTTTTTCACTCTCCTCTTTCACTTTCATCAAAAGGCTTTTTAGTTCCTCTTCACTTTCTGCCATAAGGGTAGTGTCATCTGTATATCTGAGGTTATTGATATTTCTCCCTGCAAACAAAGCTAGTGGAGGTGATGGAATTTCAGTTGAGCTATTTCAAATCCTGAAAGATGATGCTGTTGCTGCACTCAATTGCCAGCAAATTTGGAAAACTCGGCAGTGGCCACAGGACTGGAAAGGGTCAGTTTTCATTCCAATCTCAAAGAAAGGCAATGCCAAAGAATGCTCAAACTACCACACAATTGCACTCATCTCACATGCTAGTAAAGTAATGCTCAAAATTCTCCAAGCCAGGCTTCAGCAGTACATGAACTGTGAATTTCCAGATGTTCAAGCTGGTTTTAGAAAAGGCAGAGGAACCAGAGATCAAATTGCCAACATCTGCTGGATCATCGATAAAGCAAGAGAGTTCCAGAAAAACATCTATTTCTGCTTTATTGACTATGCCAAAGCCTTTGACTGTGTGGATCACAATAAACTGTGGAAAATTCTGAAAGAGATGGGAATACAAGACTACATGATCTGCCTCTTCAGAAACTATATGCAGGTCAGGAAGCAACAGTTAGAACTGGACATGGAACAACAGACTGGTTCCAAATAGGAAAAAGAGTACGTCAAGGCTGTGTATTGTCACCCTGCTTATTTAACTTATATGCAGAGCACATCATGAAAAACACTGGGCTGGAAGTAGCACAAGCTAGAGTCAAGATTGCCGGGAGAAATATCAATCTCTAGGTCTATCCATGGTTTAATATCTTTCAACAGAGTTAGTCTAGACTTAACCTTCTACATATGTTACAGAAAAGGACATGAAAAGCAAAAACTTCTATTAAAGATCTCCTATAAATGGGGCATTTCACTCATTATTCCCTTAAATATTTGAGGTAATGTCATCCCTCAGTGATAGATGAGAAAACTGGAGTTTAGAAAGTATCTAGAACTTGACAAGCATCATATAGCTAGTAAATGTTACAGAAAAAAATTTTAAGTTATTCCAAGTATCTTGATAATTCCAGTGCTTTCTTCCCTTCACCATCAATAAGAAGTCTACTAATATAGGGCCTAAAGAGAGATATTCAAGTAGAAAGAGAAGTAAAAATGACCTTCCCAAAATGCAGTATTTGAATTATGCCCATGCATTGCAATTACTTTTTACAAAAACAGTATTACCACCAGCTTGGGCAGAGGCATGCAAATCATTATTCATTTCACATAGTCTTTACAGAGGATGTGAGATCTGAAAGTAGTAACAGAGTTACAACATTCTCATTAAATATTTCCTTTGAACTTAGCATTTTCTAGATATTTTATATGGTCAAAGCCACTTTTAATTTTAAATTCATACAGAATTATGTCATGACCATCACTGTACATTCTAAATTCCCCTTACTTAAGACTGAGTAAATTAATGAGCAGAGACATTACTTCAAATGTAACCTGTTTTGATAGACTACCTAGACTTTCTACCAATTTAGACATATTTATAAATAAAAGACTAGATCACTAAATGGTTCTAGGAACTAGGTAAAAGCATGGGTAAAACACAATAAAAATTCAGTTATTATTCATGAAGCAATAGACAGTAGCTCTCACTTTTCCACAGCAGAACTATTGTTACCTATCTGAATGCTCAGACCCACGCCTTAATTCTGTTCATACATTTAACTACAGAATATAACAACTTAAGTTATCAAAAATTACATGCTAAGGAAAGGCAGTCCACCAGGCAGCTTATAGCATTAGGAAGCTATCTGTTGAGTTGTTTTGATTATTTTAGCAATATACTGATATAATAATAATGTCCTAAGGTGTCTACTAAAGTGAATATGTTACTGGAAAGACAAAGCTATATAATATTACACCAAAAATGATTTTAGCAATATAAATTAAAAAAATAGAAAGATTATATTTTTTGATCAGAAGATAATGGTTCAGTGTTTGGGGGAGGTTGTTTAGCAATATGTAACAAGAGCTCTTTAAATGTTTATATTCTTTGACCCAATAATTTCACATCTAGAAATCTATTCTAAGGAAATAATCAGAGATATGACCAAAGATTTATGAGCAATGATGTGCAGTACTACTGATACAAAAAAACTGTGGAAAACTATGAATGTTTGAAAATTAATAACATTTGAAAATAATATGATTATAAATGCATCAAAAATCAAGTGTTCTGAATATTTATTACATATAATACTGAAGGAAAAGTCAGTATTCAAAACTTTATATACAACATAAACCTAACTTTTATTTGTGGGTTTTCTGTTTTTGATTTTTTTGTTTGTCTCCTTTCAGCTGTACCATGTAGCATGTGGGATCTTAATTCTCCAACCAGGAGTCAAACCCATGCCCCCTAAAATCGAAGTACAGAGTCTTAGCCACAGGACCACCAAAGAAGTCCAATATGAACTTAAAAGAAACAAAAAGAAAAGTAGAAAGCAAAGCACTTGATCAAGGTGACTAGGGCGATCAAATTATAGATGACTATTTTCCTCCTTAATGTTCCCAAATCTTCCACATTTGGTACAATGATTACTTGTAAGCTAAAAAGTTATTTTAGAAGGCACATTTACATCATCCTCATCTTAGCTTCTTATATGACTCTAATTGGCACCAACAAAATAAAATGGTCTACTATACAAAAGAAGTCTCTTCTATGAATATGAAGCAAATGCAAAATGGGACAAGCTGATCCAGAGAGCTCTTGACATAATTGTATCTCTTTAGACTGACTACTAATGCTGATAGCACTAATGGAATGAAACCAGATGGCATGAATAATACATTACTTGCACCAATCAATGCTACAGTGTTACAGGATGATGGAAAATAAATACTCAGTAAAAACAGAAGAAATTTCGAATGCAAGTACAGTATAACAATCCATCTAGTATCTCTGCTGGATTAGGTTATGAGAGAATTGATGCGACTCTGCCAAAGGAATGCAAAATTGATAACAACTGTTGCTATCTCACTGCCAAATTATGTTCTACCAATGATGTATCAGAAGAAACACATTACACAGATGACTGTCACTGAAGGTAAATTATTGATTAACATACATGTGTTTTCGTGTAACTATTACTACCCATCAATAAAAGACTTATCTTGATGCTATGAAATGCAAAATTTTAATTGCCTATCTCTGCAATTAGTGTAATATTATATGCTATGTGTTTTTTTTTTTAAAGAACAGAATAAAATATAAAAGTGTTAACTGTAGCACACATTATCCATATTCCTAAGACAAGGATCTGCTAGCATGTAGGACTGCAAGAAATGATTCCCAGTTTTCAGTCTCCTTGCTTAAGTGGCTAGGTGATTGATGAAACAAGCTTCAAGGAATCCATAAACCCTGTCTTATTCACATGCATGTCAGTCCCTCTTCAGCTGAATTATAGAATGGGTCACTGCCTTAAGAGAGAGTGAAGGAGAGAGGATACTAGCAGCTAAATGGCTCCTTAACTCTAAAATCCTATAGGGAATCTCATAGAGCATAATATTCCACATGTCATACAAATGGGGGGAAATCTCTTGGAAAAAAATGATTTTTAGGTTTATCATAAAATTTTGCTTAGATATTAACTCTCCTACATACCTAATTTTTGAATTAAATCATTTTTACTTCAAGTCATTCTCTATTCTGAAGAATAAAACAAATTTTATTTTCCAAGACTACTTTCCTGCTAAAACAAGAAATAAAACAAAGCTAACTTAGTTTAATACTTTAGCATAATAGCCAAAAAGAACGCCTTGAATCTGAGGATATCAGCTATTTTTTCATGGAAGCTTCTAGGTTTATCATAAAAGAAACTAAGATTTATAAAAACACAATCATAATGGAATTACACAGCAAAATAAAGGTTTTTTAGAATAAGAAAAAAATCCTGACGCAACTGTTGGACAAACTGGAATGAGTTTCTTGGGAATATTATAAAATATTTTTCTTTGGTTATCTTTACAAGAACAAATATAAGGAGCTTCCTGGTTGACACACTAACTAGCACACAGCACTTGTGTGCTCTTTTCTCCTATTTCAACATTAATTCTCTTGAAAGCACACAAAAATGCCCCAGTTACACACCAGTGCAAAGTAAAACTATCTGTCAACATCAACCAGCAGCAGGAGTAGCTTCTACTAACCATGTGACTGGCTCTGAACAGGAAAACCAGGTTAGGCAGGGAGAGTTGGACCTTCAAAAACTATTTCCACCAAAATCAGATCTCTCTCTTGCCTATGTGGGTTTAGCTATGCAAAACTCTAAAGATTACTGGTCTAACCAGCTTATAAATAACAACTAGATACTAGGAAAACTGTATGCTCTTAAATCTTGCTATTTGGCAAGTAAAATTACTCTCCGAGACAGCTACTGGACAACTGTGTCAAAAAAAATTAAATTATTTAAATTATAATTTAAATTAAATTAAATTTAAATTATTTTTAAAAATATAAAAATAATAATGGTAAGCACCCATTGGTCAACAGTCTACCATCTAGGTACTCTGCTATGAACTCTAGATAAAATTTAACTACTTTACTCTTTTCAGTAAATCTGAAAGTAAGTATTAAAAGTCTCATTTTACAGTAGCATGAGTCTCAAGATTATTAAATAAGTGGCAGGGTCCTAACAAAGGTCCAGCTGCCTCCTAAGTCTTTGATATTTTCACCAAGCCACATGGCATCACCACTACACTTAAACATGTATTTTGACAAAGCTGTACTCAGCGACAAATTCATAGCCTTAAATGCTTTCAGTATTCTAAACAAAGTAAAATACACAATGCAAGCTTTCAAGTAAGAAGTTTGAAAAAGGAACAAGGAAGTTTGAAAAGGAACACAGTAGGCAGGAAAAGGGGGATTAAGAGATCCAAAGCACAATGAAATTAGAATAAGTTCAATAAATAAATAATAGAAACTGTTCTGGTTGAATGTTTTTAAATCCCAAGGAAAAACTACTCAAAAAAAAGTGGAGAGGCGATGACAACACAAAATTAAGAGAGAAAAAAGAGATATAATAACAAATAAGGGTAGCATTTTAGGAAAAAAGAGGAGGAATACACACATACCAATGGATGCCAAGATTCCCTGGTGGCTCAGATGGTAAAGATCCACCCTTAATGCAGGAAACCCAGGTTCAGTACCTGGATCAGGAAGATTCCCCGGGAGAAGGGAATGGCTACCCACTCCAGCATTCTTGCCCAGGAAATCCCATGGACAGATGGAGCCTAGCAGGCTATAGCCAAGGGGTCACATAGAGTCAGACACAAGTGAGTGACTAACCCTTTCACTTTCTCTTTCATTGGATTCCAAAATATACTTCTAATGTTCTATAGAAAGTTAATAGATGCTCCACCAAAAAGGAAAAGGCATTTGGCATCTAAATGTAGGAAATACTAGGCTGAACAAAGTGAACAAGTTATTTCTAGTATTTCTCTTAGTCTTTAACATGCTAAAGTATACGGTTAGTTCTCCAAAAGATTTGATTGTGAGATCATTCCACAGAATATACTCTTTCAAAAAATACTCTAGTATAGATGCACAAAATGTAAATATTTACAAAGCTAATCTAACATTGATATAAAAAAAATCAAACGAGTACTGCCATGGAGAAAAGTCAGTTGAAAACCACTGTAATACCCTGTAGAGGGTAATTAAACAATTGTGTATAAGCCATCATAAGAAAATTACCACAATTATTATAGATCTGTATATTAAATACTATTCTCCCTTTGTTTTAACTCCCACTGAAAATGATGTCAAGAAAAGCAAAGTTGAAGTGTTCTATCCTTTGTCAGTTGACACTGGGAGGACAAGATAGTGTTGCAATTTTCCATGCTCAGCTGGGTTTCATTTAGATGAGGAATGCGGACCCTATAAAGCCAAGTCAATCACGTTCCTCAGTTTGTGGGGGTGGAGGAAGAAAGAGGAACATACTTCTCTCCTGTTTTGTTTTCAAAATGTCATAAATATTCCTCCTACTAATTTCTGGAGACCCATAAAACACTGAGGTGTGAGAAAAGGATGTGCAGTAATCCATTTTATCTATATTGGAACTGTCAATAAGGGTGGGTCTACCTTGGCAATAAAACTTTTAAAAGCACACTAAAATTCTTAAAACTATTTGAATTCAACATATTGACTCAATGGGAGTTAATACCATAGAATCACAACTGTCAAAAATCAGTAGTTCAAATATGACCGTCTATCCTGGAACTTAGCTTGAGTGTTTTATTTGTACATGACTGAGTGACTGCACACGTGTTTTCCATGACAGTATGGGCTTATTCCTATTGTCCTGGTGCAATTATTAATATTGCCCCTCTTTCCTCTCCAAAATGTCTAGTTTGGATTTTAATTATTCACCTTAAGCTCAAGTCATACAGTGCAGTTGTTTCCAGAAAACCTTAAATCAAGGATTGAGGGGATGACCCGATATTGAAGTCATAAAGGCATATCTGCATTCAGATCACTGCTCTGCTAATTACATGACCTTTTATATTTCCTCTCTGGTCCTTCATTCCTTACAATAAAATATGATAATAGTAGTAACTATTTCAGGGTCATTATGAGAATTAAGTAAGAAAATATCCTATACTATATGCTATTACATAGTATAGTATACTATTAGCATAGTAGCTAGAGTTTAATAAGTTTTCTATAAATGCTAGCTATGAATATGACAACCACCACCTCAGAGCCCCAAGTTTTTTCTTGAATATAATAATGGCAAAATTCTTAGTAACATGGAAGATTGCATTAAAAATAAACACATGGAAAGTGCCTAGCAGAGTGCCAAGTATACAATACATAGTCAATAAATGTGTATTTCTTAGATCTAAAAGATTTTCTCAAATCTAAAAGCTGCATTACCAGTGATCCACCACCACTTTGTATTTTATTTTATAAATAGAGACCCTATACCTGGAAAAATAAAGCACAAAAAAGAACAGTAGCAAAATGTAATTTATCTAGAAAATACAACCTAAAATGAAAACAATAGGAACTGAGATTATCTCAGAGGAGCAAAATTGAAAGGAGATTCAATATTCCAGAATGTTTGGAAGGTCCTTGCACTTTGGAGACATATGTTGCTGAATCTTTCCTTTTTTTTCCATTCTTTATAGCTTTCCCCCAGCTATTCCATCCCATCCCACCCTAGTGTACTCAGCCAGAAGTAGACTCATTTGCCTCCAAGGACGTATGTCAGCATTTCCTAACTGTCAAGAATTGTGAAGGGTCTAAGATTTTACCCTACTTGCAAGCTAACAAGTTAATCAGTCATATTTTATGGATGCTTGCAGAAGATTCAAAAAGCAAAGAATTTTATTACTTATAGCAATCACAAGAGCCAGAATTCAGCATTCATCCTAGTTCCCGGAGCCCAAATTCCCATCATGCAAAAAGAACCAGGGTAACATCTACATAGGTTGTGGGCTGGGTTACAGAAAAAGAACCGAGCGCTTATGGAAACCAAACTGTAAAGGTCAGTAATTTTGCCTGGTAGAGATGACTTTACTACACTAGACAAAAACACACACACAGACACACACACACACACACACACAGACACACACACCTGTGCTTCACTCTAGATGGAGATATTATCTCTATCTTCCAAGACCATTCCCTGTAAAGATTTAAAAATATATTCTTAAAAAGGCAGTACAGAGCAAAGACAGCCAGTGCCTCAGCGCACCATAAGATGTGTACAAATACGATACAGCATACAGAATTGTCTCCGACACCAAGCAGGCCCTCATGGAATGCGTACCCCTTCTCCCACACACATTGTTCTGTGCTTACCTAAATTAGAAAAATATTCAACACTTTTTTTTTAAAGTTTCTTTAGAGCAGAACTTCTCAGAGCCTTTAATAACCCAGTGTGGCTTAGTGAACTCCCAACAGGAGGATACAGAATGCAGTGTTTTAAAACCCATTTTTCACAAAACACCTATTAATATCTCCCAAAGGAATATTCCTTGGATCACAGTTTGGGAAATCTGGGGAGAGTTTATACCACGTGCCCAATATCATCATTCTCTCTTATACAAGGTTAGCTAATATTTTCCCTTTTATTTCCGAAAATCCCAAATCCACAGGGAAGTGTTTACATAAAGAAATGCCTTTCAAAAGAATTAAATGATTGAAAGCAAAAAAGTTGCAGAGGCCCTCTGTGCAAAAGAATCCTTAAAAATAATTGGGACAATGTAGGCAAAGTACTTAACACTAGCTGGCACACAGTAAGTGCTCAAAAAATAGCAGCTATTAGAAGTATTAGCCATTTCTATCATGGTACATTTACAGACCCTCTTTGTTATAACACACTGAATTCCTATTATAAGTAAGCTGGTGTGGCTGTAGTAACATCAGGTCATGACTAGCGATTTTTCCCTTCTAATTCTACCGTACACTTTCCTACATGCAATGTTTCCATTCTCCTCATGCCAATATTTTACTCCACAAACTGGACCTTATAATCCTCTAGGTTTATTTTAGTCTAAATTTGATAAATGTTACTCAAAGCCAGTCTTCCTTTTTGCTTTCTTTTAAGGTAAAAAAAAAAAAAATCCTCGTTTGTTGAGAACTAATTCAAAGTTTCTGTGTTTGTGCTTTCTTCAGTTTTTCTCTTTCTTAACAGGGCTTCCACCAAAAGGTCAAGCTGGATCTTATGAGCAAGTGGCAAAAGACATTGCTTTAGTTTATGAAGCTCAGCACCAAAATAGAACACAGAGAAGCCTGCTTGGTTTTTAAAAGCAAAGGCGATGTCAAAGTTAGCTTGACTAGGTCCCAAATGAAGTTTTCTAAATCCCTGCTTCTTCTATCAATAGTTCCTCTCATGACAGAATCTCCTTTTTTTCCTGACCCTTTTGAGGAGAGAAGACCATTTCCCCAAGATACCCATCTCCTGACCAAACCAACTTTCAAAAACGTGCATGTTTGAATTGTCATCATGCTTTGGATTAATTAATGATAAACCACTAGATAAAGGTCTAGGAAGACTTAACAGCTGGATCTAAAACCAGTCTCTAAGTTTAGACATGGGGTAAGGAAGGGAGGAGAACTTCTCTAATTATACCAAAATGGTGGATAACAAAATTGACATGTAAATCAAAATAATCCAGGGCTCTCCTCTGCATTAACAGTATGTTAGAATGTCTTTACATAAGTGCTCTTTCTCCTCATTGCTCAAGCTCTCATCTGTAAACTACACATAATTTTCATAGCTTAGACAGTAATGAACATATACTACATTAATTGTATACCAAATAAATTACAAGCAATTAAAAAAATTTTTTATCCTAACATTCTGATGAATATCCACTTGTAATCTGTGACTCTCAGAGTGAGCAAATCTCCAAGTCATTAAAAGGAACTCCAATAACTCTGGCTTCATGATCTTTCTTGAATAGCTGCTAAGCAGGAAAGTACAGTTCCATTTCCAAAATTCAAAAAACAAATCTTGTACTTCGATAGCCATCAGTGTGAAGAAGAAACCCAAGTAACAAACTTCACGAAAATGTAGTCTACATATTAACATTTTTTACAAAGCTGTATTAAAATCTCTGCTTAAATCTTACTACATGTACTATTTGTAGATATTTTAAATACCTGTTTCCAATAATTCAAACTTTTAAAAAAGCTAATTCTGAAGAATTCTCTTACTAGTATAGTTCCATAAGTTACAAGGGAGAAAAGTTGCCAGGCATTTTCCTGGACTTTGCATCAGAATCACCAGGGAACCTTAAAAAAAAAAAATTCCTTCTCCCTTGAAATTCAGTGAATCTAGGGTGGGGGAATCTGTACTATTAAATGTTCCCCCTTTAGATTCAACCTAAGGCAAATTTTAGAACTACTAAAGGATAGAGGTTGTACATTTCAAGCAACATCTGGCTGGCAGCAGAAAACTGCTTTGGAAAAGGGGTGGGTTCTCTCTTTTATAAGAATAGAGAGCAGACTTTTCCCTATTCTTTTGAAATGATAAGCCAAGAAGTTTTCTTCTGCTCCTCCATAAATCACTTTGCTATATAACCACTTGTTCTTCAAGCACAGAGTCAAAAAGATAGAATTTAAAAATAAAAATAATATATAAACATGGTATATGTTTATATGTGTATTTCCTTAACTACAAGGTGATGAGACAGATATCATCAGGTAAAGTCAAGCACTTCCCAGGTGGCGCAAGTGGTAAAGAACCCACCTGCCAATGCAGGAGACGAAAAGAGAGGCAGTTCCATCCCTGGGTCAGAAAGATGCCTTGGAGGAGGGAATGGCAACCCACCCCAGTATTCTTGGCTGAAGAAGCCTTGTGAACAGAGGAGCCTGGTGGTCTACAGTCCATGGGACTGCAGGTCGGACACGAAAGAAGAGACTAACACAAAGTCAAGTCAGAGAAAAACTGTGCAGTTGTATGCAAAAGCAAAAACTGCTACTTGGTAACTGAAAAGTCAAAGAATGTATTAATTCTAAGTTTTGTAAATTTTACTTAACTTTCTTTTTATTTTATTTGCTCTCATTCAAAAAGGAATAAAGAAAATGAAAGAAAGTGAAGTTGCTCAGTCGTGTCCGACTCTTTGAGACCCCATGGACTGTAGCCTACCAGGCTCCTCCATCCATGGGTCTTTTCAGGCAAGAATACTGGAGTGGGTTGCCATTTCCTGCTCCAGGAGATCTTCCTGACCCAGGGTTTGAACCTGGATCTCCCACATTGTAGGTAGATGCTTTACTGTCTGAGCCACCAGAGAAGCAGTCCTTTGAAGTTTTCCAACAGAGAAAACACTTTATTGTTCAGACATGTAGTTAAACCAAGTTGTGGCTGCCCTCTGGTGGCCACTTACCCCCATCACAGGTTTTTAGGGAGACTTACAGGTTGTTATTTTTGTTGTTTTTAATTTTTATTGGAGTATAGAATCCACTTGTAATGCAGAGACACAGGAGACATGAGTTCGATTCCTGGGTTGGAAAGATTCCTTAGAGGATGGTATAGCAACCCACTCCAGTATTCTTGCCTGGAGAATCCCATGGACAGAGGAGCCTGGTGGGCTACACTCCATAGGGTTGCAAAGAGTAGGACACAAGTGAAGCGACTGAGCATGGACATTTACAATTTTGTGTTAGTTTCTGCTGTACAGCAAAAGTGAATCTGGCATACATATACATATATTCACTCTTTCTCCAGACTCTTTTCCCATATAGGCCATTCCAGAGAATTAAACTTTGTTCCCTGTGCTATACAATAGGTCATTATTAGTTATCTATTTTATATATAGTAGTGTGTCTATGTCATTCCCAAGCTTCCAATCTATGCCTTCCTCCTCTCTTACTCCCTGATAACATATTTGTTCTCTAATCTGTAACTCTACCTCTGTTTTGTGATAAATTCATTTTGTACCTTTTTTTAGATTCCACATATAAGTAATATCATGATATTTGTCTTTCTCTCTCTGACTTACTTTACTCAGTATGAGAATCTCTAGGTCCATCCATGTTGCTGCAAATGGCATGATTTCATTCTTTTTTAGGGGCTGAGTAATATTTCATTGTATAAATATACCACATCTTTATCCATTCCTCTGTTGATGGACATTTAGATTGCTTCCATGTGCTGGCTACTGTAAATAATGCTGCAATGAATACAGAGGTGCATGTATCTTCAAATTATGGTTTTCCAGATATATGCCCAGGAGTAGAATTGCTGGATCACAAGGTAGCTCTATTTTTAGTTTTTTAAGGACCTTTCATACTGTTCTCCATAGTGGCTTACATTTAGCGAGGCTTACATCTTAAAGGAGGAGAAGGCAATGGCACCTCACTCCAGTACTCTTGCCTGGAAAATCTCATGGACAGAGGAGCCTGGTAGGCTGCAGTTCATGGGGTTGCTAAGAGTCGGACATGACTGAGTGACTTCACTTTCACTTTTCACTTTCATGCATTGGAGAAGGAAATGGCAATCCACTCCAGTGTTCTTGCTTGGAGAATCTTAAGACAACTTCAAGTTTCATCATTCAAGTAAGAATAGAAACTAAAGTTAGTTTCTAAATGTCCTGATATACTCATTCTTATAAAGTATCTCTATCGGAGAAGGCAGTGGCACCCCACTCCAGTACTCTTGCCTGGAAACTCCCATGGACGGAGGATCCTGGTGGCCTGCAGTCCATGGGGTCGCTGAGGGACTTTCACTTTCACTCTCACTCTCATGCATTGGAGAAGGAAATGGCAACCCACTCCAGCGTTCTTGCCTGGAGAATCCCAGGGACGGGGGAGCCTGATAGGCTGCCATCTACGGGGTCGCACAGAGTCGGACACGACTGAAGGGACTTAGCATCCCTTAATTTATTTCCTGAGACATCTACAATTTTTGAAGTTTACTTTGAACTTTGATGCTAAAACAATACAGATATTTTTATGTTTTATTGTCTATGATTATATATCCTTTACATACCATAACAAAGACCCCTTCAATCTTAGCTCCTATTAACTTCCAGAGGCAAGGTGTGCCTAACCAAGGGCCCTGACTCTTCATGCCTCCTGCAGTGGGTCCCTACAGGCCCAGGACTGCTCTTGCCCCCAGTAGCGGAAGCAGGCGTTCTCTGCTAAGTCCTTGGCCTCTCAGCAAGTGGCTTCCATAATCTCTCTAGCCTGGCTACAGTTGCCTACTTTGTTGATCTTTTTGCTTCTGAACCAACAAGTGTCCAGATCCCAGGCACTCATGACAACCACTGCCCCAGCCTGTTGAGGAAATGGTACTCATTTCAGATGGGAGGGTCCTTGACCTGATTCACTTCAAGTCCTCTGAGTCAGCATTCCTTCAGGAACATTCATATGCCAGACATAATTCCAAAGGGTGTGTTCATATGCCAGCTACATAGTATTTATTATTTACATTAAAACAAACTTGGTACCTGTTTTTCTTTGTGGAAAGCCACGTATAATTTTTTATTCTTCTTTTTTATTATCGTATTGTGAACACAAGGTATTACTATTGTTGTATTAAGTGGGACAATCAAAATTAACAGAATTTTTGGTAGACAGAAAGCAAGAAAAGTTGACCTTCTATTTTCCTACATAAGCAATATTTTTTAAATTATCAAATTTAAAGTATTATCACTAAGTAATCACATTCTGGTAAAAATATCACTCTGTCTAAAAATGGGTTAGAAGTTAAACAGAGAAGTTTCTTAAAAGTAAATCACCAACAGAAAGAAAAATCAGCTAATCTGTGATGGTAAATATTTATTCCTTGTGGCACACATCAAATATACAGTGGTTTGCAGCAGAATAATATTTATTCACAAAGTGAAATGAATTACTTACATGTTGCTGTGAAATAGCGTGCCACATTTTTTCAAAAGATGAAAACATACCATACAACTGTTATTGAAACTAGCTGCTAGAGTAACTTTTTAAAATGCTGTAATGCTACATTTACATATATTGACATGGAACATATGAATGATTTATTTTTACATGGAAAAAAGCACTTTCCAAACAGTATGTACCTTATGACCCCATCTTAAAATATTTCTATCTTTTTATTTATGTTTATTCACAATAGAAAGCATTTACAAATCTGGAAAGATATGGACTAAATTAAATTTAAAATATTTTTTTCTTTCTGGGCAGTGGGACTAGGGTAAATTTTTTTTTTATTTCCTTCTTTTTATCTATATTTTCTGACAAAGAATTCTCTTATGTAGTACTTGTGGCTTTTTTTGAAAGTTATATTTAAACGACAAGAAGGTAAAAAATAGACCACACTAACTTTTGTGTTATCCTGGGCTATCACCATGTCCTTTCCTCAAGAAAGATCAGCACTGCTGAGTAAATTAAAGAAAATTTTACTTGCTTGAGGCCTACTCAAAAGGATGGGGGACAGGAACACTATTCTAGGATCTCTACAATTTCTTTTCATCATTTTTTGAATTTTAAATTCCTCTATGTCTCCACATTCCAGACAGACTAAGGAAAGACAAGAGTATATTTTGCAACAACTGGGTTTTGCTGCACTCTGCTGGAACATTCTCTGATGTTCTGCACAAAGTGATCAATAAAGAATGCTTCAGTCTTTGCCACATCTGGTTAAAATGTTCTTGGGGAGGTTTACACATTTTTATGGACAAATGAGCATATTCTTTAAGAAAAGGGAGGGATACAGTTTACAAACATACATACCAAGGATCATCATGTTCACATATTAATAAAGACTGAAGTGACTTAGCAGCAGCATACATAGTTATTATGGTAATATTAGAGGTAATATTTTAAAATGCTTATTTTGTACCCCGCTGAGAGACAGATCTTTTCTTACCTCTTCTAAACAAATAATACCATAGTTATTATGGTAATATTAGAGGTAATATTTTAAAATGCTTATTTTGTACCCCGCTGAGAGACAGATCTTTTCTTACCTCTTCTAAACAAATTCAGAGATCTATCTTCATCTTGTAAATTCCCTGGATGTATCCAACTGGAACCATAGTTATTATGGTAATATTAGAGGTAATATTTTAAAATGCTTATTTTGTACCCCGCTGAGAGACAGATCTTTTCTTACCTCTTCTAAACAAATTCAGAGATCTATCTTCAATCTTGTAAATTCCCTGGATGTATCCAACTGGACTCACATTTTATAGAATCATTACATTAAAAAAAAAAAAAAAAAAGACCAAATTAAGCAGTTTGCAGTTTGTTGGAAAATAGTCAAATGACTTACACCTGCTTTAAGTACCAACCTGTCAGTCTTTACTCTTTTACCCCCTCCCCCAAAGCACACCTGCAGTCAACATTTAGAATGAAGCTCTTTCAATGAAGAGTAAATCAATTTCTCTTGGCCCAAGACTCCACAAAAGAGTGTCTAGAGAGGCCTCGGTAACACAGATGCAATGGAAAAGAATTGTGGCCGGCTTGTTTCAACAATCTTCCAAGGGCAGGGAGGAAAAACTTTCACCTTAGCCCTATCTTGGGAGTTGCAAACACAGATGTTGGCAAGAATCCCAGCATACACAAAATACTTCTCAATTTTTACTAATACCTGCTAAAATTATGTTTTGGCCTCTTTGCCTGGAAAGAAAAGTCTGGAATAACCCCATCTTTTGACTTCATAATCTGTATAAATCTCTTGAAGAGAGTTCACAGAGAAAGTTTGTATGGAACATTTCTTTTGGAAAAAAGAAAAAAAAAGCAGTGGCCTCCACAGGGTCACCTTCCTCTCTGTGGATCCTCTGCTGCACTACCCAATTAAAGTGGGGAAATGTAGGAGTCCATGGCCACAGAACCAAAGTGTGGAGTGGCCTCAGCTTGGAACCCCGCTCTAACCTTCCAACAGTATCCTTAGAAGCCGAGCGTGTACTAGTGTACCCAGTGTCCAGTAGCAGGCTCAGACCTCAAGGCCAAATAACCAGTCTCATTTTGCAAAATGACCTGCTATTTAACAACAGTACTGCACAGAAAACACCACCAGCCTGGCCAAGGGAAAGAAGCCCACATTGACTAGGTACTTAGAAGAGCCAGGCCCTAAATCAGCCCTTCTAACTCATCTCACATGCTAGTAAAGTAATGCTCAAAATTCTCCAAGCCAGGCTTCAGCAATACATGAACCATGAACTTCCTAATGTTCAAGCTGGTTTTAGAAAAGGCAGAGGAACCAGAGATCAAATTGCCAACATCTGCTGGATCATCGAAAGAGCAAGAGAGTTCCAGAAAAACATCTATTTCTGCTTTATTGACTATGCCAAAGCCTTTGACTGTGTGGATCACAATAAACTGTGGAAAATTCTGAAAGAGATGGGAATACCAGACCATCTGACCTGCCTCTTGAGAAATCGGTATGCAGGTCAGGAAGCAACAGTTAGAACTGGACATGGAACAGCAGACTGGTTCCAAATAGGAAAAGGAGTACATCAAGGCTGTATATTGTCACCCTGCTTATTTAACTTCTATGCAGAGTACATCATGAGAAACACTGGACTGGAAGAAACACAAGCTGGAATCAAGATTGCTGGGAGAAATATCAGTAACCTCAGATATGCAGATGACACCACCCTTATGGCAGAAAGTGAAGAGACACTAAAAAGCCTCTTGATTTGTGGAAAATTCTTCAAGAGATGGGAATACCAGACCACCTGACCTGCCTCTTGAGAAATCTGTATGCAGGTCAGGAAGCAACAGTTAGAACTGGACATGGAACAACAGACTGGTTCCAAATAGGAAAAGGAGTATGTCAAGGCTGTATATTGTCACCCTGCTTATTTAACTTCTATGCAGAGTACATCATGAGAAACACTGGAATGGAAGAAACACAAGCTGGAATCAAGATTGCCGGGAGAAATATCAATAACCTCAGATATGCAGATGACACCACCCTTATGGTGGTGAAAGTGAGAGGAGCTAAAAAGTGAAAGAGAAGAAAGTGAAGAGGAGCTAAAAAGCCTCTTGATGAAAGTGAAAGAGGAGAGTGAAAAACTTGGCTTAAAGCTCAACATTCAGAAAACAAAGATCATGGCATCTGGTCCCATCACTTCATGGGAAATAGATGGGGAAACAGTGGAAACAGTGTCTGACTTTATTTTTCTGGGCTCCAAAATCACTGCAGATGGTGACTGCAGCCATGCAATTAAAAGATGCTTACTCCTTGGAAGAAAAGTTATGACCAACCTAGATAGTATATTCAAAAGCAGAGGCATTACTTTGCCAACCTAGATCCGTCTAGTCAAGGCTATGGTTTTTCCAGTAGTCATGTATGGATGTGAGAGTTGGACTGTGAAGAAAACTGAGTACCGAAGAATTGATGCTTTTGAACTGTGGTGTTGGAGAAGACTCTCCAACACCCTTGGACCGCAAGGAGATCCAACCAGTCCATTCTGAAGGAGATCAGCCCTGGGATTTCTTTGGAAGGAATGATGCTAAAGCTGAAACTCCGGTACTTTGGCCACCTCATGCGAAGAGTTGACTCATTTGGCAGGGATTGGGGGCAGGAGGAGAAGGGGACAACAGAGGATGAGATGGCTGGATGGCATCACTGACTCGATGGCATCACTGACTCACTCATGAGTCTGAGTCAACTCCAGGAGTTGGTGATGGACAGGGTGGCCTGGTGTGCTGGGATTCCTGAGGTCGCAAAGAGTTGGACATGACTGAGCGACAGAACTGAACTGAATACTCCACTGTATATATGTACCACGTCTTCTTTATTCATTCCTCTGTCAGTGGGCATTTAGATTGCTTCCATGCTCTGACTATGGTAAATAATGCTGCAATGAATATTAGGGTGCATGTATCCTTTTGCATTATGGTTTTCTCTGGATGTATGCTTAGGAATCGGATTACTGGATCATATGGTAGCTTTATTTTTAGTTTTAAAAAATTATTTTTTGGAAGATAATTGCTTCACAATGTTGTGTTGTTTTCTTCCATACGACCATGTGAACTCAGCCATAGGTATACATATATCCTCTCCCTCTTCAACCTCCCTCCCACCCCTCCCAGTCATCATAGAGTGCCAGGCTGGGCTCCCTGTGTTATAAAGCAACTTCCCACTAGAAACTGCCACTTCTTTGAACTAAAAATGGTTAGAAAATGAAAGCCAAATCATAAGGAATGTTTGCCAAATATAATAGGACTTTCGTGGTGGCTCAGATGTAAAGCATCTGCCTACAGTGCAGGAGACCTGGGTTTGATCCCTGGGTTGGGAAGATCCAAATATAATGGAATTTGCACCAAAATTAGGAAGGATGCTGAGAGTGGAAACAAACTTCATCAGACTCTAGGCAGACATGAAAGGGATCTTTTTGAAAAGTATATATAATGTAATATCAAAATGGAAAACTCTGTGACTCAATTTTAGCAGAGACCTCAAGCAGTTAAGCCCTTCATTATTCTTAAAGTGAGGTGCTAAATGACCAATACAGAATTTGAAAAGGATGTGGTTGAAAATTGAATATGTCCTCATCCACTCTACACTCCTTTCAGAGGGATAAATGGTTGAAATGAAAATGAGATGAAGAATACCTCTGGGACATATGATGATGGTACCTACGGTATTTTTCTCTCCCTAATCTGAACATTCACGTTCTTATCCTCACTCTGCAGTGGTCCGAGAGAGGGGTCTGCATCTCTCATCTCCAACTAAGAGAGAGGTACCTCAAGGTCTGCTCACTGAGACAGTTTGTCTTGTGTGCCTAGAAGTTGGCGCAGGCATAAGTACAACTCAGTCCAGTCCAGCAAGGTCCAAAGTGAGACACTGGGTGGCAGAGACAGCTGGCTGCCCTGGGAATAGCCTACATTTCATCAAGGTAAAAATGCATAAATTCGGGACAAATTACCTGATTAAAACAAACTTAATACACCATGCTCTTTTTTTTCCATAAAAGACAGCTCAAGGAAAAGTAAGAACTGAAGGAAGGAATAATAAAACAGCAAAAGATGAAAAGTGAGGAAGCAGAACACAGGAAGAAGGTAGAACAGAAGGATAAAAACTGTTGTAGGTCTGAAGACTAGTAGAAATATACAACTGAAAACAGCAATATAGCTGGAAAGCAAAAGAAAATCACACAGATTATTAGAAAAACTAAGAAAAGTGATTAGACATAGAGATAGATATTGAAGACAAAGGAGTTCAAACATTGTCTGATTGATATTTCTAGAAGTGATAACAAATGACAATAGATTCCATTTATTATTCCAAAATATTCTTAAAGACTGTCTTAAACCTTTGACAAGTTAGTGAATTTCAACGATAAAGAAAAAATCCCAGGGGGATCACCATGGAAAACTAAAATTATTTTTAAACAATTGTAAAAAAAATCACACAGCCTTTAAACTTCTCCATAATTATATTTCATCCCCAAAGATGTGCATAGAACTTTAATACAAATCTTTGAAGTGAGACCCAAGAATCTTTTTTTTTTTTTTTAGAGCTTTTTCAATTACAATTTTATGGATAAGGAAGTGTGGACCATTCTGTTTAACTTGAATGTCCACTTAACATAAGCAACTTAATGCACTACAGTTAAACCAGTGTGTTTGCGTGTGCAGTCTGGAGACCATATAGTTCCTGCACTTCTTCATCCTTAACGTGTTTTCCGAACTACACAGCAATCCTTCTACTATACACATCTTTCTTTATCTCAACCACTGTCCCTCTCTCTCCTGGGTTTTATTATTTTTTTTCTTTAATTAATTTTTATTTTTTAGTTTGTTTTGCTTTACAATACTGTATTCGTTTTGCTACACATCGACATGAATCAGCCACGAGTGTACATGAACTCCCAACACGGGAAGGAAGGATGGTAGGGTTGAAAAAACACTGAACTGAGAATTAAGAGATTTTATTTTAGCTCTACTCCCTAAATAGCTTTGACTTAGACAAGCCAATTTTCTTGGTAAGACTCTCTTTCCACACAGTACCAAACAATTTTAGCACATTTTAAATCTAAATTATATGAACCGAAAGGCCAGTCTTGAGTGGAAAAGAAAGGAGGGATTTGTTAAACATGAGAAGCAGTGAGTGGAATGGAAGGTAGTGACCGAGCATATAGGCTCAGATCCATTTCAGCATTAATATGCAGGCTTTGTCCTGATCAAACACAATCTCTGTTTGAAAAATATCTGCTGGACCTTCTCATTTGGCCAAATGTTTTGATGTGAGAATACCCTGGGCTGCCTAACCATCCAGTCCATTTCTCACATTAGATAACAGGACACAGTGTCAAACTAAATCAAGATTCTTTTTGCCACTTTATTTTTTTCATTGAAGGATAGTTGCTTTACAGAATTTTGTGTTTTTCTGTCATACATCAACAAGAATCAGCCATAGATACACCCATGAACCCTCCCTCCTGAACCTCCCTCCCATCTCCTGCCCCATCCCACTCTTCTAAGTTGCCACAGAGCCCCTGTTTGAGTTCCCTGAGTCATACAGCAAATTCCCATTGGCTATTTATTTTACATATGGTGATGTAAATTTCCATGTTACTTTCTCCACACATCTCACCCACCCCCTTCCTTGCGAACCCTCCCCTCCCCGCCATGTCTATAGGTCTGTTTTCTATGTCTGTTTCTCCATTGCTGCCCTGAAAATTAATTTATAAGTGCCACCTTTTTAGATTTCATATACATGTGTCAGTATAGGATATTTATATATTTCTCAGCCTGATGTTTTATAAAGTTCTTGGTGGCTCAGATGGTAAAAAAAATCTGCCTGCAATGCAGAAGACACAGGTTTGATCCCTGGGTCTGGACGATCCCCTGGACAAGAGAATGGCAACCTATTCCAGTATTTCTGCCTAGAGAGTTCCATGGACAGAAGAGCCTGGTGGGCTACATACAGTCCCTGGGGTTGCAAAGAGCTCAAACATGACTGAGTGACTAACACTTTTCACTTTCACTTTTATGAGGTTTAGCTGAATTCTCAACCAAATCCTTCAGATCTATAAATGTACACATCACTTAGTGAAGAATAACAAATACCACAGAAATCTTCAGCCTTTAATTTCTGTTACTCTGAGTTTAGAAATAATGAAAACATGATCCTCCCTGTTAAAATCCCTATATAATAGGTACGTAAGCATATTCTTCAGACTTGAGTTTGGGTGAAATAGCTTCATTATGAACAGCTTTTGGCTATGAAAGCAATGAAGCTGTGTTAAAAGATCACTTAAGCCATAAAAACATAAGTAAATTGCTAAAGTTCCATCAGCAAAAGTTTAGAAAGCCTATGTGGAGGAAATTTCCAACATAACAAGATTTTGGCTTATTAATAAGCTACAACTGGAAGTCAGGCATTTTGGCTGTCAACTGCTATGGAAAAACCTTTAAAACTACATGTGCCTTTGGTGGTTACTTTTCCAAAAGAGAAATTCTGCCAGGGATGTCTGGTAAAATTGTATCCTCCAACTGGGCTGCTTCTGTAAGGGATGCAGGATTCAATGTGGCACCAGAGTTCTCCTACATCGAAGGAAAATGAAATAGAAGCCAATGGCTTGTGTTCTCTGATTGGCATCCAAACTACTGAGAGGAGTTCTATCCTTAAGTTTCCTAAGTACTGTGGGTACTGGATTAGTACCAAGAGGGTCTGTGTTTCTGGGCTTGTGCTCAAACCAGCAGACCTCCTACTTTTCAGGCCACAAATCATGATGGCTTCTGTGATGTTGGAGGTCCTGAGACCACAGGTCCCAAGGCTTGGATTTATGAACTCAGCCAGGTCAACACTGAACCATGCTTTGAGTTCAACCATTGCCATCTTTTCAGAATCTTATTTGTGTGCATATAGCTCAAGCCTATGAACTCAGAAATAAGCACACACAGAGAGAGATTAGTTTTTTCTTTTTGAGCAAATCAAATTCATGTTTCTTACATGTATCATGTTTATTACATGGTTATCATATTAGCATTTCTTTCAGCCTGTAGTCATCTGAATGCCAAGCACATGAAAGCTGTCTTTGTTTTTTACTTACTTACTAGAAGAAGGAGATCAAACCTGTCAATCCTAAAGGAAATCAACCCTAAATATTCATCAGAAAGACTGATGCTGAAGCTGAAGCTCCAGTACTTTGGCCACCTGATGGAAAGAGCTGACTCATCAGAAAAGACTCTGATTCTGGGAAAGATTGAGGGCAGGAAGAGAAGAGGGCGACAGAGGATGAGATGGCAGGATGGCATCATCGACTCAATGGACATGAGTTTCAGCAAACTCCGGGAGACAGTGAATGAAGTACAGGGAAGCCTGGATGCTGCAGTCCATGAGGTTGCAAAGAGTTGGACACGATGTAGCTACTGAACAACAATAACTAGAAGAATTAGCTTCTGCTTTCATAAAATTTGATTCTTTTCTCTGAATATCTTTCAGAAATGTTGTGATGTTTATATGAGAGACATTGCAGGAGTGCTTTTTACCTTAAAACCTGAGACAAGCATTCTCCATGTGCCCCATAAGTCCTCAAAGAAGTTAAGAGATATCTTGCAAAAACAAATAAATCAAGTTGGGAAAATTTTATCTTAAGACCAAAGTCTTTACTGTAGGCCTTCCCAGAGTCCAGAAATCCCTAAGATGCTGTAAGAATTTCCAAGGGAGTGGTGTATGATACAATGCTGTCCAACCTACCTCACATTGGACTTGTTTTTCAGTATACATCTCAAGGGACATTTCCCAGGACACACTAAACCTTAAAATGCAAGTCACGTTAAAGTGGGTGTAAATGACTTGAGCATCCTTAATAGAATTAACCAGAAGGCATAATGACATTCATGCCTCTGCTTAAAGGAAAATCTAATTTTAGTTTGGAAACTCAATGACAGAAATATTTTACATGCTGGGAAGCAGATAAAAGCCTTCAAAATTCCATCACAACTTAGACAGCACACAAAGAGGGCCCAAGACTGACCCCACAGAGCCACACAGGGTGGAGAGCGGGGCTGCAACATTTCTGGGCTGGTTGATAAGTGACTAGCAAGGGTTATTTGTAGAACGTGTTGGAAGATGCAAACTTTTTTACATGTCATATTGGGAAAAATTCTTCTTCAAAATTTCTGTTGAAAAAATTCTTTCGTGACTATATCAGTCTTGAAAAAGGTGCAACACATTAAGTAGACAAGAGTTAGAGTTACTAGAATATGATTGACTCAAGAAGAAGAGAAACCCAGCAAAACCAAAGAGAAGCACACATGGGTTCCAACTTGTAGATATGGAAAATTGAAAGGTAGTATCAGGAAACTATCATGTTCTGTCTCATTTCATAAATTAGTCCTAAAGTATTCATATGCTAGAGTAGCCAACACAATGTTGAGGGGAAGAATAAAAGTGGAAGACTGACACTATCCAAGCTTAAGATTTACCATAAAGCCATAGTAATCAAGTCTTTGGTACTGATAAAATAATATACAAGTTGGTGGGACAGAATAGAGAACCAAGAAACACACATACATAAATATAACCTACCAACCTATGATAAAAGGAGCAAACAACACAATGAAATAAAGATAGTCTTTTCAATAAATGCTGCTGGAACAACTGGACATCCACAGGTAGCGGATGTAGTCATTGGTATTTACCCCAAAATGAATCTCGAAGCACATCTTATACTCTTCACAAAAATTAACTCAGAATGGATCACAGACCTAAATGTAAACCTCAAAGCTATGAAACTCCTAGAAGATAACATAGGGGAAAAAAACCTAGATGACCTTGTGTAGGGCGATGACTTTTTAGACACAGCACCAAAGGTATGATGTATGCAAGAAGGAATTGATAAGCTGACCTTCATTATAATTAAGACTTCTGTTCTGTGAAAAGCCATGCCAAGAGATTGCAGAGTTAAATCAAAGGCTGAGAGAAAATATTTTCGAAAGACACATCACAGAAAGCATTGTTATCCAAACTATTCAAGGAACTCTTAACAATCAATGATAAGAAAATAAAATAGTTAAAATAGTTAGAAAATAAGTAGCTAAAAAATGTGCCAAAGACCTGAACAGACACCTCATGAAATATGCTGACAGCACATGGTCATATAAAAATATGGCCCCTATCAAAAATAATCAGAAAAATGCAAGTGAAAACAATAATATACTCTTACACACATATTCCAATGGCCAAAATCTGGAACACAGCCAGCACCAAATGATGCCAAGCATGTAGAGCCAACAAGAACTCATTCATTGCTGGTGGGAAAGCAGAACAGCCGGTTTGGAAGACAGTCTGGTGGCTCCTTACAAAACTAAACATACTCTTACCATATGATCCAGTAATTGCAGCCCTTGGTATTTACCCAAAGAGCTGAAAACTGTGTCCACACAGATACCTAAGCACAGATGTTTATAACAGCTTTATTCACAATCACGAAAATTTGGAAGCAACCAAGATGTCCTTCAGTGGGATGAATGGATTAATAAACTGTAGCCCATCGAGACAACAAAATATTATGCATCACTAAAACGAAATGAGCTGTCAAGGCGCAAAGAGATGCAGGAAACTTAAATGCATATTACTAAGTGAAAGAAAGGAATCTAAAGTGATGACGCACTGTGTGATTCCAATTGCACAGAATAAACAAAACTGCGGACATAGTTAAAAGATCAGTGGTTGCCAGGCCTGGGGGCAGGGGGATGAATCAGCAGAGCATAGAAGATTTTTAAGGTGGTAAAAATATTCTGCATGATACTGAAATGATGAACCCACGTCATTATACGTTTGTCGAAACTCATTGAATGCCCAACACCAACTGTGAACTTAGGGTGAATATGATACGTCAGTGTAGGTGTGTCATTAGTGACAAGTACTATTGATAATGTGCATGTTAGTCATTCAGTCGTGTCCCACTCTTTGTGACCCTGTGGAGTGTAGCATCAGGCTCCTCTGTCATGGGATTTTCCAGGCAAGGATACTGGAGTGGGTTGCCATTCCCTTCTCCAGGGGATCTTCCCAAGCCAGAGACTGAACCCAGGTCTTCTGCATTGCAGGGAGATTCTTTACCATCTGAGCCACCAGGGAAGCCCATATTGGCAATAGTGAGGAAGATTATTCAAGTGGGGTCAGAGGGTAAATGGGTATTCTCTGAAACTTCCTCTCAAGTTGGCTGTGAACTTTAAACTGCTCTAAAAATAATAGTCTTAAAAGTAGAAGAAGTTGGCAGGGAAATGAAAATATTTTAAACCAAAAGTTTCAAGATGTTCAAAAAAGAAAAAGTATCTTATTTTTTCTTACAAACTATCTCTTATCACTGTTGGAAAACAGCGCTGAGCTGGATCATCTTAGGATGCTGATTCCAAACAGTAATTCCTGTTTGCTTAAGAATTCTATGGGAGAGGGTAGGATGATTTGGGAGAATGGCATTGAAACATGTATAATATCATATAAGAAATGAATTGCCAGTCCAGGTTTGATGCAGGATACAGGATGCTTGGGGCTGGTGCATTGGGATGACCCAGAGGAATGGTACGGGGAGGGATATGGGAGGGGGTTCAGGAGGGGGAACGTGAACACCCGTGGTGGATTCATGTTGATGTATGGCAAAACCAATACAATATTGTAAAGTAATTAGCTTCCAATTAAATAAATTTAAATTAAAAAAAAAAGAATTCTAATGAGAGGTGGGGATGCATCAGATTTTGGTTTCTTTGTGTTTAGGAGAAAATTGAAATCTTATCCAGTTAATTTAAAGAAGCTTCACATTAGCCAGTGGGCTTTCTTGGTGGCTCAGTTGATAAAGAATCTGCCTGCAATGTAGGAGACCTAGGTTTGTTCCCTGGGTTGGGACAATCTCCTGGAGAAGGAAATGGCAACCCACTCCAGTATTCTTGCCTGGAGAATCTCATGGACAGAGGAGCCTGGTGGGCTACAGTCCATGGTGTTGCAAGAGTCAGATACGACTGAATGACTAAACTACCACCTCACTAAAAATTATCCAATGAGCAATACTACTTTATAGTTACTATGGCTGTGCAACAAACCACAACAAAAGTTACCTTAAAACAATCATAATATTCATTTTACTTGTGAACCTGCCCTTTAGCCAGAGGTCAATGAGAACAGCTCATTTCTACCCACTTGGTACAGGGCTGGGCAGCTCAAAGGCTAGTGGAAGCAACTAGAGGCTTCTTCACTCATGCACCTGGTGATTGATACCAGCTGTTGGCTGGAGGCCTCGTTTCTTTTACATGTAGCATCTTCAGGAGGGTTAGTTTGGGCTTCCTTACAGCAAAATGGCTGACTTTCAAGCCATTTCAAGGGTAAGTGTCTGAGCAAAACAGAAGCTGTGCAGCTCCCATTACCTAGACTCAGAAGACAAACGGCGTCGATTCTGTCACACTAGTTTGTTGGTGAAAGAGTTACAAAGCTCTGCTCAAATTCTAGGAAGGGAGACACAGTTCCAGCTCTTAGAGGGAGGAGAAGAGCATATGTGCAATATCTTTGAAAAATACAATCTGCTACAGCTTTACTAGAAGCAGATTGTGTTCTTAAAATTTCTTGTCTTTGTAGAGAACAATAACCAAATGAAATGATAACAAAAGGTAGAGTTGAAATACCTTGTTTGATACAGCATAAGACTTGCTATTGAGACAATCTGTTTTCAAATATTGTTATTATTTAGAAACAGATAAGTAACTTACTAGTTAAAAATCCTAATTTGAGATAATATAAAAGCCAATTGAGTCAGTAAAGGAAGAATTGTTTGAAAGTCACGAGCTCATTAACATCAGTTAATAAATTAAATCAATATAAACTTCCCAAATCTTGGTACTTAAACTTTATGAGTTTTCAATGCAAGGCAGTAGTCCAACATTGACTCTTAACAAGGAAAAGATGAAAATAATTATTTTGCACTTAAAACACAAGATAAAAATAGAGAAATTCTCTGATGTCAAAATTAGACTACCCCAAATGGAGAAGGCAATGGCACCCCACTCCAGTACTCTTACCTGGAAAATCCCATGGACAGAGGAGCCTGGTAGGCTGCAGTCCATGGGGTTGCAAAGAGTCAGACACGACTAAGCGACTTCTTTCACTTTTCACTTTCATGCATTGGAGAAGGAAATGGCAACCCATTCCAGTGTTCTTGCCTGGAGAATCCTAGGGATGGCGGAGCCTGGTGGGCTGCCATCTCTGGGGTCGCACAGGGTCAGACACAACTGAAGCGACTTAGCAGCAGCAACGTATCAAAAGAGGGGAAACAGAATGAAAATGTAATTAATAATTAATGTACTATAATGGGAGATGATTTAGAATGAAAGGGAAAAGATAATAGAGAAACTGTAATGTTCCAACATATTTCTCTTTTCTGAATTCATTTCAGCATGCTACTTATGCAAATTATTGCTTCTAGTCATTACTGCACACAGAAAATGTATACATATCATTTACATTTTTTTATCTTCTTTCACATTAGATGTGTATTCACTCCTGGCTCCTAATCCATAAATACTGTGGATATTTGATACATGTTATAAAAATTTAATGACAATGAAGTAAAGTAATTATGTTATACATCACTGTAGCATGTGAGAGTTGAGAACTTTGAATTTTTGGTTTGTGAGTTTGGTTGATTTGAAGGACTCTCTTTTCAAACAACTTGAAAACGTTCCATTTTGAGGTTTTGCTCCCCTGGCTACTACAAGTGAATGTATTAGGAGGGCAATACTTGAAGAGCACTACTAACACAGCAAAGAATGCTAACTTCATTTTATTGTTCACAGATTACTTCAAATTATTCTCACAGGCATCTGCCTCAATTAACATACAATCTATTACTAGTCTCCTTTTGTTCTCAAGGATGAACATGTTTCTAACATGACTGAATTTTTTTCTTTTATAAACAAACCCTCTTGCTAAATTGCCTTTCACAAAAGCCAGTCTTAAGATAGATAGATAAGTATTGTTTCATAAGATAAGAGCTTGAAAGACATGATGCTGAGTCTCTGAGAAGGAAAAAGTACACTCAGAGTACCTGAGAGTTAAGGAAAGGAACTCAATCCATGAGAATTGAGTTTAAACACCGCTATGTCCCTGACAATATGAAAAGACAAAATGATAGGATACTGAAAGAAGAACTCTCCAGGTCGCTGGATGCCCAATATGCTACTGGAGATCAGTGGAGAAATAACTCCAGAAAGAATGAAGGGATAGAGCCAAAGCAAAAACAATACCCAGTTATGGATGTGACTGGTGATAGAAGCAAGGTCCAATGCTGTAAAGAGCAATATTGCATAGGAACCTGGAATGTCAGGTCCACAAATCAAGGCAAATTGGAAGTGGTCAAGCAAGAGATGGCAAGGGTGAACGTCGACATTCTAGGAATCAGCGAACTAAAATGGACTTGAATGGGTGAATTTAACTCAGATGACCATTATATTTACTACTGTGGGCAGAATCCCTCAGAAGAAATAGAGTAGCCATCATAGTCAACAAAAGAGTCCAAAATGCAGTACTTGGATGCAGTCTCAGAAATGACAGAAGGATCTCTGTTTCCAAGGCAAACCATTCAATATCACAGTAATCCAAGTCTATGCCCCAACCAGTAATACTGAAGAGGCTGAAGTTGAATGGTTCTATGAAGACCTACAAGACCTTTAGAACTAACACCCAAAAAACATGTCCTTTTCATTATAGGGAACTGGAATGCAAAAGTAGGAAGTCAAGAAACACCTGGAGTAACAGGCAAATTTGGCCTTGCAATACCGAATGAAGCAGGGCAAAGGCTAATAGAGTTTTGCCAAGAGAATGAATAGGTCATAGAAAACACTCTCTTCCAACAAAACAAGAGAAGACTCTACACATGGACATCACCAGATGGTCAACACTGAAATTAGATTGATTATATTTTTTGCAGCCAAAGATGGAGAAGCTCTATGCAGTTAGCAAAAACAAGACCAGGAGCTGACTGTGGCTCAGCTCATGAACTCCTTATTGCCAAATTCAGACTTAAATTGAAGAAAGTAGGGAAAACCACTAGACCATTCAGATATGATCTAAATCAAATTCCTTATGATTATACAGTGGAAGTGAGAAATAGATTTAAGGGCCTAGATCTGATAGATAGAGTGACTGAGGTTTGTGACATTGTACAGGAGACAGAGATCAAGACCATCCCCATGGAAAAGAAATGCAAAAAAGCAAAATGGCTATGTGGGGAGGCCTTACAAATAGCTGTGAAAAGAAGAAAAGCGAAAAGCAAAGGAGAAAAGGAAAGATATAAACATCTGAATGCAGAGTTCCAAAGAATAGCAAGAAGAGATAAGAAAGCCTTCCTCAGAAATCAATGCAAAGAAATAGAGGAAAACAACAGGATGGGAAAGACTAGAGATCTCTTCAAGAAAATTAGAGATACCAAGGGAACATTTCATGCAAGATGGGCTCGATAAAGGACAGAAATGGTAGGGACCTAACAGAGCAGAAGATATTAAGAAGAGGTGGCAAGAATACACAGAAGAACTGTACAGAAAAGATCTTCATGACCAAGATAAGCACAATGGTGTGATCACTCACTTAGAGCCAGACATCCTAGAATGTGAAGTCAAGTGGGCCTTAGGAAGCATCACTATGAACAAAGCTAGTGGAGCTGATGGAATTCCAGTGGAGTTATTTCAAATCTGGAAGAAGATGCTTTGAAAGTGCTGCACTCAATTTGCCAGCAAATCTGGAAAACTCAGCAGTGGCCACAGGACTGGAAAAGGTCAGTTTTCATCCCAATTCCAAAGAAAGGCAATGCCAAAGAATGCTCCAACTACCGAACAATTGCACTCATCTCACATGCTAGTAAAGTAATGCTCAAAATTCTCCAAGCCAGACTTCAGCAATATGTGAACCGTGAACTCCCTGATGTTCAAGCTGGTTTTAGAAAAGGCAGAGGAACCAGAGATCAAATTGCCAACATCCGCTGGATCATGGAAAAAGCAAGAGAGTTCCAGAAAAACATCTATTTCTGCTTTATTGACTATGCCAAAGCCTTTGACTGTGTGGATCACAGTAAACTGTGGAAAATTCTGAAAGAGATGGGAATACCAGACCACCTGACCTGCCTCTTGAGAAATCTGTATGCAGGTCAGGAAGCAACAGTTAGAACTGGACATGGAACAACAGACTGGTTCCAAATAGGAAAAGGAGTACGTCAAGGCTGTATATTGTCACCCTGCTTATTTAACTTATATGCAGAGTACATCATGAGAAATGCTGGACTGGAAGAAACACAAGCTGGAATCAAGATTGCTGGGAGAAATATCAATAATCTCAGATATGCAGATGACACCACCCTTATGGCAGAAAGTGAGGAGGAGCTAAAAAGCCTCTTGTTGAAAGTGAAAGAGGAGAGTGGAAAAGTTGGCTTAAAGCTCAACATTCAGAAAACGAAGATCATGGCATCTGGCCCCATCACTTCATGGGAAATAGATGGGGAAACAGTAGAAACAGTGTCAGACTTTGTTTTTTTGGGCTCCAAAATCACTGCAGATGGTGACTGCAGCCATGAAATTAAAAGGCGCTTACTCCTTGGAAGAAAAGTTATGACCAACCTAGATAGTATATTCAAAAGCAGAGACATTACTTTGCCGACTAAGGTCCGTCTAGTCAAGGCTATGGTTTTTCCTGTGGTCATGTATGGATGTGAGAGTTGGACTGTGAAGAAGGCTGAGCGCAGAAGAATTGATGCTTTTGAACTGTGGTGTTGGAGAAGACTCTTGAGAGTCCCTTGGACTGCAAGGAGATCCAACCAGTCCATTCTGAAGGAGATCAACCCTGGGATTTCTTTGGAAGGAATGATGCTAAAACTGAAGCTCCAGTACTTTGGGCACCTCCTGGGAAGAGTTGACTCATTGGAAAAGACCCTGATGCTGGGAGGGATTGAGGGCAGGAGGAGAAGGGGACAACCGAGGATCAGATGGCTGGATGGCATCACAGACTCAATGGACGTGAGTCTGAGTGAACTCTGGGAGTTGGTGATGGACAGGGAGGCCTGGCGTACTGCGATTCATGGGGTCGCAAAGAGTCGGACACGATTGCGCGACTGAACTGAACTGAAAAAGAATACATTTGAATCAGTACTAATGAGATGGATGAACCTGGAGCGATTATACAGAGTGAAGTAAGCCAGAAAGAAATATACCAGTACAATATACTAATTCATATATATGGAATTTAGAAAGATGGTAATGATAACCCTGTATGTGAGACAGCAAAAGAGACACAGATGTATAGAACAGACTTTTGGACTCTGTGGGAGAGGGAGAGGGTGAGATGATTTGGGAAAACAGCATTGAAACATGTATAATATCACATAAGAAATGAAGCACCGGTCTAGGTTCGATGCAGGATACAGGATGTTTGGGGCTGGTGCACTGGGATGACCCAGAGAGATGGTATGGGGAGGACGGTGGGAGGGGGGTTCAGGATTGGGAACTCACGTACACCCGTGGTGGTTTCATGTTGATGTATGGCAAAACCAATACAGTATTGTAAAGTAAAATAAAGTAAATTTTTAAAAATGAAATTAAATTAAAAAAAAAAGTAGGCTTTGATTCCAGTTTTAAAAACAAGCTAGAGTAGGAAACAGGTAGAACCTGTTTCTGACCTGAAGCAGGCATTTTATAAGCAATCAGTACTGTTTGCCACAGTCAGTTGGTCTATATATAGTTCTTGAGTATCTTTGGCATCCAAAATGCCAGCTTAGCCAGTAGGGAGAAGAGAATGAACAAGATGTTCTAGAGTAAAAGAAATTCTTATTTGCTGAAAAATACTTAGTTTCATAAAAAGGAATACAATCCTATGTCACTACACCTAAACTTTACCAAAGAGATCATTCAAATCATCAAATGTTAAATCTCTTTTCTTATACTTGATAGATCCTCAAATAATGCTATATTTTAGTGTCTTGGTATGTAGATCTTGACCTTCTCATTTAGTCTTTTTTTTTTCACTCTGCAAATGTTGTCTCCTCTTTGTTAACAAAAAGCATGTGCGTGCTAAGTCGCTTCAGTGGTGTCCTACACTTTGTGGTCCTATGAACTATAGCTCTCCAGGCTCCTCTGTCCATGGGTTTCTTCGGGCAAGAATACTGGAGTGGGTTGCCACGCCCTCCTCCAGGGGATCTTCCCAACCCAGGGAAGGAACCCATATCTTTTATGTCTCCTGCACTGGCAGGCATGTTCTTTACCACTATTGCCACTTGGGAAACCCTAACAAGAAGCATATGCCTTTCTTAGTTATTTAAAAGGGCTTCCCTAGTGACTTAGATGTTAAAGAATCTGCCTGCAGTGTAGGAGACCTGGTTGAGGCCTGGGTCGGGAAGACCCCCTGGAGTAGGGAGGGAATGGCAACCCACTCCAGTTTTCTGCCTGGAGAATCCCATGGACAGAGGAGCCTGGGGGGCTACAGTCCATGTTTTGTGCAATGATCTCCATTTTCTTCTTAACATTCATCATAGAGCTACTTTTTGTTTTAACTTGGACTCTTTTCCTTTTGTATCTGCTGTACAGATTTCTTATGGGAATTTCTTTTTATTTCTGGTTAACTCCTCTGTCTCTATGAACCCATATCGCCTGTCATTTTTTGGTTCCCTTTTTTGTTTTGCTGGACTATGTCCTCAAATAATTTTTTTTATAAAAGTTATGGGAAGAATACTCGAAAAACCCTTAACTGTAGGAAAATACCTTATTTTGTCATCATATAGATATGATATTTTAGCTAAGCTCTACAGATACATATTATACAGGTACCATGGAGTTCCTATCTGCATTGTATCTTCCATAAATTCAACGATATTTCTGATGTGCTGAACTGTGTTATTGTATTTACTAACCTTATTGTTGTTTGGGGGAAGGGAGATATTAAAAAAAACAACTTATGCTTAGTCTGCCTTCCTCATTCAAAGTTAAGTTTCTAAATTTTTTTGAAATGTATAGGTTTAAGTTAAGCCTTCTGTTCTACTTTTATATTCTACAATTTGACATCAGTTTGATAAATATAAGTGATGCATTTGTTGATTGTGAAGATAGTCCTGAGCTCTTGGATTCAAATGGACTTTGAGGAGCCATGAGTTAATACACATATAACTTTCAAAACACTTAATTCTTTAAAAATTATCCTAAAAAGGCCTGTAATATTATTTTCCACTGTAAGGTAATAAATAATCTTGATTCCCATGTGTGTTTAGGAATTTAAGAATTTTACTCCCCAGCTTTTCCTGAGAATATTTACTTAGTGTTCTTTTCTCAATATCTTTATTTAAATTATTTCTAGTACTTCTGTTACATTATGCTCTACTTGCCAATTTAAACCACACAAGTGTGATTTTCTCACTTTTAGTAAAATTAGTAATTTTTTATTATAACTGAGAAGCTAGACCTTTTTATAAACTGTGATAAAGGATGATTTTTCTATCTTATGTCACATGTTTGGGCAGTACAGATTTTCAAGTGCATTACTGAAACTTTGGCCTCTGGTATTAAATTTCCTCCAGATATCAGAGTCTGTTCCACAGAGGTAACATTAATCTCCTCTACTGAGACAAGATGTTCCCATTATTCACCAAGATATCTAGTTCTAAGATTTGCTGACAAGATCCTTTTTCCCCCCAAATATCCAGACCAAAGAGGTGGCAAAACTCACTTAGAAGAAAGAAGACAGTGAGGCTAAAGATCAGCCTTCCTAATCTTCAGAACATGAATTATTGTAATCCCTATCTGGATAGGCATGCATGAGTCAGAGCATACCCACACATCTAAGGAATGTGGTCAGAGGTTAACTAAGAGATTGGCATATTTTTCCTACATAAATAGAATTATATTTTGTCTATGTAGCATATAAAATCTGGAAATGTTATTCTTGATATTATATTTTTTAACTTTGGCTTTATGATTGAAGTATGATTTTTTTTGAAGCCCACTTACTATACAAACTCCTTGTTAATTCATGACTAAGACCTCAAAGCAGTGAAAATATTTCAAAAAAATTGTATGAGAAATCTACTTTAACCTATGGAAATTAAAATACTGATATGACATTTACAGAAGAAGCATGAATAGCTTATATTGAAAATTGGTTCATATAAAGTTAAGCTTTCCAAACAAACAAATGTGGGTGAGCTTTTTCCTCAGTCCTTCATATTTTTTAAACATTTCTGAAGTAATTTATTGCCTAAAAACCTTTCTTTATCAGAAAATTTAATTGTCAAAAGACAGGTATTCCATAATTGAGCTCTACTAATGACTTATGTAAATTCATCTCTCTAGACCTGTTTCTTATTCTGTAAAAGAAGCGGGGAGGGACATTGGTCCTGATCATCTCAATAGTCTGGCCCAGCTCAAAAAACATCTCTGTTAGAATTTTTGTTTTGCTGTAAAGTTCCCAGTTAGATAAATGTCTAGTTAAGATCAGCTAACACCAGTGGAAGCATCAACTCCTTCTTAGCTCAAGCACTCTCAGTAGTTCTAAACTAGAAATCTTGAGATTATGGGATAGTAATATGATTATGAGATCAATGAACTGATTATATGAAGTTGACCGTCTCCAAAAAACTAGAGCCATCAAAAATGGCAGTGTACATGAGTGTGAGCATATGCAGGTGTGTGTGCTATTGTGGGTAACTGTGCATGTGATTTGGGAGGAAGATGAGAATATTGGTGTAAGCATTAGCAGAACAAGTAGAGCTCACCTCTATTTTCAGGTTCTTTGGCAATGTTGATAGAACGTGACAGTTTCATAAAAAGTCATGATTTTGTTCTCACTTACCAACTTTAGATTACATCTTTCCTCTTTAAGGGCAGAGACATAAGCAAGGTGCCCATTGACATGTCACACATATCCACCAAGATGTCTGAATTAATGAGCTGCTCAGGCTCAAAGACTCTAAAGTTGAATCACTTGACATTTTACCAATTTCTTTTCTTTTTTAAAAGAGACAACACAAAAACAGATTATTCTGTTTACAAATGAAACTGCTACAAATGATATTTACAAGCTAAGTGATTACAAAACAAAACTGATTTCAATAGGTAAGCACTTATTAATAATCACGTCAGCACAGTTTTCAGTGATATAGAATCTTAATGTAAGAAGGGACTCCAGTGATTATCTCCTAGACCAAGGGCTGGCAAAGTACAGCCTGCAAGCTAACTCTGACCCATCACCTGTTTTTGTAAATGAAGATTTATTGGAACACAGACACATTCATTTATCTACTGTCTATTTGCTTACCTGTTACTGTGGGAGAATTGAGTAGTTATGACAGAGACAATATGACTCACAAAGTCAAAAAAAATTTGTTTTTTATAGAAAAAGTTTACTAATCTCTGATCTAGACCAGTTGTTCTCAGTTATTATTATTATTATGTTCATCTGATTGTTGTTATTATTATTATTTCTCACTTAGATATGAGTGGCCCTGGCCCTTTATTCAAAGTGGAAATAACTAAATAATTGTCATTTTCCCTGGCAATATGTTTTTCCTGGTAATACACATTGTAGACTCTCTACTATCAACCTTCTTTCCTAACCTAATCATCCCTTCTAACCAAGCACTGATTTTGCAACAAGAATTCTCAGTACAGATTGGATGCTTCTGGAAAGGGGCACTCATGAAGGTTTTTGAAGGTCTTGGAAACACAGGACATTTATGCAGCAATAGTTCAGTCTTCTCTTTTCAGGTAGAAATTAAGATGGTGAAGAGAACAGCTTCCTGCTTCCTGGTTCATAGCTTCAGAAAGCCCAGTGGTGGCCTTCTAATTCTCTCCCTTCCTAGGGGCTGATATAGTAGGGCTTCTGGCAGGCAGGCTGAAGTATTCTAGGTCATTCCAGAGACCCTGTCCTGAAAGTACCTCTTTTTTAGACATCAGATTTTTGTCTAAATATCAAGATTTTTGACAGATGTGTAGATTTTTTAGACATCAGATCTGTAAGTACATATCTGATTTAAATATATATATTTTTAAATACCTTAAGTACCTTTTATTTTCTCTACAAATCACAGCTGTTACATCTTGACCACATGCTGAATTCTCACCTATGTGAGCCTGGCTTGAGATTCTTTCTTGTCTTCCATTCATTTAAATTCTCCATCAGCTTCACTGTAGTAGTTTTGAGTTTTCTATTTGGTAGAACATGAATCCTCTTGTTAGTACTTTTAGGGGAGGAAAAGGCCTTCTTGAACATTAATCCTTGCAAATA
Source organism: Aepyceros melampus (assembly GCA_006408695.1). Lineage (NCBI taxonomy): Eukaryota > Metazoa > Chordata > Mammalia > Artiodactyla > Bovidae > Aepyceros > Aepyceros melampus. The sequence continues at coordinate 155,845 of SJXQ01000147.1, forward strand.
AATTTTAGAAACAATTAGCCAAATCTTCCTACATCTGTCTACCACAAAACTAGTCAAAATTTTAATTAGAATTCCACTAAATTTGTTAACAATGTGGAAGATTAATATCTTTATAATATTGAAGGATAGCATTCACCTCTGTTTCTTTACATCTTCTTCTATAGGAGAACAAAAGAAAGAAAAATCATAGATTTCCATATCATTATAATTATTCTTTTAAGATGGATACTGAAACAAAATGTAATATCATGAGGGAGTGTCAATTCTGAAAGCTTCTGAAATGAAACTATTTAATAATCAAATAACATCCACATATATTTTGAAAACAGTATCAAATATAAGTGAAAGACTTTTATCTATTGGATCTAGAGATACTTGGGTTGCATACTGATTTGAATATCTTTTAAAACAATTCCAAGAATTTCCAAAGTCATCTAGCCAATGGATTGAGAAGCACAAGTTTAGACCAACCATCCCCTCACAGTGACAATTCTTTGGGAAATGCTTCTGATCAATTACTGTAAAGGCTAAAATGGTAAGGATAATTCATTACTTCATGGTAACTATTTCATTCATGGCAAAATTTAATAGAAAAAGGTTAACTCTTCATGTGCAACCAAATCTACCTATGGTCCTGCCCTGTAGAGCTAAAGCGAATATATTTTATTCTCTGGAGCATTCCAGTTCTTCAAATATCAGATAATAATTATCATCTCACCCATGCTGACTTCAGTTGCCTTTTACTAGTTCCTTGAATTTCTTTTTATAGCTTGTTCCTTTCACCATTCTAGTCACCCTTCTGAGAATATACCTAAGTTTTTCAGAATCTCATTTAATGAGAAAAACTCAGCAGGCACTAACCCCAGCACTTTAGATGTGTTCTAACATAATCTACTGAACATGTAGGTTTGCTGTAGAACAAGTACTAAGATTATATATTTTACCTCATTTGCACTTTTGGTTCACATTGCACACATATCTCTTAGGTTTTGATTTTTCCTACCTGAACTCTAAGTCAGGTAACTCAAAGTTTGCACATTAAAAAGGAAAAAAAAAAAAAGGAGACAGAATCAAGATGGCAGAGTAGGAAGCTCCTAAGCTTACCTCCTCTCACAAACACACCAAAAGTACAAATGCGCATAGAAGAACTCTCTCTGCGAATGACCTGAAGACTAGTAGAATGGCTTTCCTATGAGCAAGGATAGAAAGAAGAAAAAAACACACCAAGAATGGTAGAAGGGGAAGAGAAGTGGTCTTGTGGGGTCCCATACCCTAGTGGGTGACCCAGAAGAGGAGGGGCATATTACAAGCTTGAAGATCCTCCCTAACAACTGAGAGATTCAAGTCAACGTTGGGCACTTGTATAGTGCTGGGGCCTGGCACTGGGAAGATAAGCTGTCTTAGCTGGTTTTGAAAACCAGTGGGACTTACCAGCTGCTGCTGCTGCTAAGTTGCTTCAGTAATGTCAGACTCTGTGTGACCCCATAGATGGCAGCCCACTAGGCTCCTCCATCCCTGGGATTCTCCAGGCAAGAATACTGGAGTAGGTTGCCATTTCCTTCTCCAGGGACTTGCCAGAGGCCTGCAGAAAACCAAGATCTTCCCTCTAAGGGCACACACAGAGATTTGCAGGCTGCCAGTTCCAGCACAGAGAAAGTGCCTGATGCTGTAGCTGGCCTTCCAAGACCATCCTAGCAAGCCCTCCAGCTCTAGCCCTTTTGGCTCCAGCTGCCCATCAACCAACTGCCTAGGTGCCAGCTACCAACATACAATGGGAGAATTCATGGCTGCCACCAAGCTCTAGCCCTTGCCAAAGTGGCAGTTTCCACTGTGCTGAGGAGTAGCCCTGACCTGCACCTAGCTCCAGCTCAAACCCACTTTCCTCACCCTCACCTGGCTTCAGTCCACTCCTGCAAATGTAACAGCCCTGGCAAGTTCTGGCAAAAGCCTCAGACCATGTTGCTTCAGATCTAGCTCTCCCACTGAAGCCACTGGGCACACACAGTGTAGGGACACTCCCACACAAGGACATACATTCAAGACCAAAATAGATGACTGTTTTACCTTATTTCATAAAGACAAACCGTGCAAGTCAAACAAAATGAGAAGATATAGGAATATGTTCCAAACAAAAGAACAAGATAAAATCCAAGAAAAACAACAACAACAAACAAACTCTAATGAAATGGAGATAAGTAATTTATCTAATAAAGAATTCAAAGCAATGGTCTTAATAATGTTACTGAACTTGGAAAAAGAATAGAGGAACACAGTGAGAACTTCAACAAAAACCTAAAAAATATTAAAAAGGAACAAACCAAAGATAAAAATATAATGACTGAAATGAAAACTACACTGTAAGGATTAACAAAGGTTAGGTGATACAGAAGAACCCATAAGCAACATTAAAGCCAGAATGGTGGAAATCACCCAATCAGAACAGAAAAAATGATTAATGATTAATGGAATTTGAATGCAGAGTTCCACAGAATAGCAAGGAGAGATAAGAAAGCCTTCCTCAGTGATCAGTGCAAAGAAATAGAGGAGAACAATATAATGGGAAAGACTAGAGTTCTCTTCAAGAAAACTAGAGATACCAAGGGAACATGCAAAGATAGGCTCAATAAAGGACAGAAATGGTAGGGACCTAACAGAAGCAGAAGATATTAAGAAGAGGTGGCAAGAATACACAGAAGAACTATACAAAAAAGATTTTCATGACCCAGATAACCACAATGGTGTGATCTCTCACCTAGAGCCAGACATCCTGGAATGTGAAGTTAAGTGGGCCTTAGAAAGCATCACTATGAACAATGCTAGTGGAGGTGATGGAATTCCAGTTGAGGTATTTCAAATCCTGAAAGATGATGTTGTGAAAGTGCTTGCACTCAATATGCCAGCAAATTTGGAAAACTCAGCACTGGCCACGGGACTGCAAAAGGTCAGTTTTCATTCCAATCCCAAAGAAAATCAATGCCAAATAATGCTCAAACTACTGCTCAATTGCATTCATCTCACATGCTAGTAAAGTAATGCTCAAAATTCTCCAAGCCAGGCTTCAGCAATAGGTGAACTGTGAACTCCCTGATGTTCAAGCTGGTTTTAGAAAAGGCAGAGGAACCAGAGATCAAATTGCCAACATCCTCTGGATCATCGAAAAAGCAAGAGGGTTCCAGAAAAACATCTATTTCTGCCTTATTGATGATGCCAAAGCCTTTGACTGTGTGGATCACAAGAAACTGTGGAAAATTCTGAAAGAGAGGGAGTACCAGACCATGTGACCTGCCTCTTGAGAAATCTGTATGCAGGTCAGGAAGCAACAGTTAGAACTAGAAATAGAACAACAAACTGGTTCCAAATAGGAAAAGGAGTACGTCAAGGCTGTATATTGTCACTCTGCTTATTTAACTTACATGGAGAGTACATCATGAGAAACTCTGGGCTGGAAGAAGCACAAGCTGGAATCAAGATTGCTGGGAGAAATACCAATAATCTCAGATATGCAGATGATACCACCCTTATGGCAGAAAGTGAAGAACTAAAGAGCTTCTTGATGAAAGTGAAAGAGGATAGTGAAAAAGTTGGCTTAAAGCTTAACATTCAGAAAACGAAGATCATGGCATCTGGTCCCATCACTCCATGGCAAATAGATGGGGAAACAGTGGCTGACTTTATTTTTCTGGGCCCCAAATCACTGCGGCTGGTGATTGCAGCCATGAAATTGAAAGACGCTTACTCCTTGGAAGGAAAACATATGCAACCTAGACAGCATATTAAAAAGCAGAGACATTACTTTGCTAACAAAGGTCCATCTAGTCAAGGCTATGGTTTTTCCTGTGGTCATGTATGGATGTGAGAGTTGGACTATAAAGGAATCTGAGCACCAAAGAATTGATGCTTTTGAACTGTGGTGTTGGAGAAGACTCTTGAGAGTCCATTGGACTGCAAGGAGATCCAACCAGTCCATCCTAAAGGAAATCAGTCCTGAATATTCATTGGAAGGACTGATGTTGAAGCTGAAACTCCAATACTTTGGCCACCTAATACAAAGAGCTGACTCATTTGAAAAGACCCTGATGCTGGGAATGATTGAGGGAAGGAGGAGAAGGGGATGACAGAGAATGAAATGATTGGATGGCATCACCGACTCAATGGACATGGGTTTTGGTAGACTTCCGGAGTTGGTGATGGACAGGGAGGCCTGGCCTGCTGCAGTTCATGGGATTACAGAAAGTTGGACACGACTGAGTGACTGAACTGAACTGAACTGAGAGAACGTCAAGGTATTAATATTTGTCCCAGAATGAGAAGAGAGAGGCAGAAAATTTATTTGATAGAATAATAGCTGAAAACATCACTAACTTGAGGAAAGAAACATATCCAGGTCCAGGAAGCACAGAGTCCCAAACAAGACGAACCCAAAGAAGTGAAGTAAAGTGAAGTGAAAGTTGTTCAGTCACGTCTAACTCTGTGCGAACCCCATGAACTATACTGTCCATGGAATTCTCCAGGCCAGAATACTGGAGTGGGTAGTCTTTCCCTTCTCCAGGAGATCTTCCCAACCCAGGGATCGAACCCAGGTCCCCCACATTGCAGGCAGATTCTTTACCAGTTGAGTCACAAGGGAAGCCCAAGAATACTGGAGTGGGTAGCCTATCCCTTTTCCAGCAGATCTTCCTGACCCAGAAATCAAACTACAGTTCCTGCATTGCAAGTGGATTCTTTACCATCTGAGCTATCAGGGAAGCCTGAACCTAGAGAGACCCACACAAAGACATATCATAATTAAAATGGCAAAAGTTAAAGAGAAAAATTTCATATCAAATAGAGAAAAACAGTCACATATGACGGAACTTTTCAGCAGAAACTTGAAGGTCAGAAAGGTGTGGGATGATATATTTAAAGATCTGAAAGGAAAAACTATACAACCAAGTATACTCTACTCGACAAGAATATCATTCAGAATTTAAGAAGTCGAATTTCTCAAAAAACTAAGAGATCATCACCACTAAACTGATTTTGCACAAACCATTAAAGACTCTTCTTTAAGAAAAAGAAGAAATAAGAGGAAAATAGATGAAGGAAATACATCTCCTTGGTAAAGGTAAATGTATAGTTTAGGCCATGGATCAACCACTTAAAAGTTAGTATTACAAAGATTAAACATGAGTAAAATAAACTATAAAAAACAGTTAAGGGATACAGATAAAGATGTAAAACATGACAGTAAATATAAAATGGGGGGTAGATTAAAATGTAAATCTTTTAGAATGTATTTTAGGTTAAATGATCACCAGTTTAAAACAATAGATAACATGTCTGCTGATATAAATGATCCTTACAATAACCAGAAACAAGACAAAATGAAATAAAACAAAACAAAAAACTACAGTGAATACACCAAAAGACAAAAAGAAAAAAACCTAAATATGACGCTAAAAAATTTACATCAACCCACAAAGGAAAAGACTAGAAGAAGAAGAAAAGAACAAATAAGAACTACAAAACAAGCAGAAAATCAAGCAATGAAATGGCAATAAATACATACATATCAATAATCACTTTAAATATAACTCAACTAAATGTTTCAATCAAAAGACATAGGGTAGCTGAATGGATAAAAAATGAAGTTCCATCTATGTGTTGCCTGTAAGAGACTCACTTCAGAGCTATAATCACACACAAAGTGAGGGAATATTAAAGGGTCTCCATGCAAATGGAAATAACAAAAAAGTTGAGGTGGCAATATTCATATCAGACAAAATAGACTTTAAAACAAAGTCTATAACAAAAGATAAAGCAGTTATATAATAATAAAAGGGTCAATACAAGAAGAGAATATATGTGCAGTTAACATGGGAGCACCTAAGTATATAAAGCAAATATTAACAGAAACAAAGAAATTGACAGCAGTACAATAACAGTGGGAAACGTTCACACCCCACTTATATCAATGGATAGATCATCCAGACAAAAAATCAATAATGAAACGATGACCTTAAATGATATATTAGACCAAATATCTTAATATACATAGAGAGAACATTATACCCCAGGGCAACCGGATACACAGACTTTTTAAGTGCACATGGAGCTCTCTCTAGGATAGATCATGTGCTAGGCCACAAAGCAAGTCTCAATAAATTTAAGAAGATGGGGATCATATTAAACATCTTTTCCAACCACAATGGCACGAAACTAGAAATCAATTTCAGGAAGAAAACTGAAAAAAACAACACACACGCACGGAGACGAAACAACATGCTACGAAAAAAGCAATGAATCAAAGAAGATATCAGAAAAGATATCAAAGAATACCCTGAGACTAAGAAAAATAGAAACACACCTTTCCAAAATCTACGGGACAAAGCAAAAGCAGTCTTAAGCAAGGAATTTATAGTGATGCAGGCCTGCCTCAAGAAACAAGAAAAATCTCACATTAATGACCTAACTTTCCTCCTAAAGAAATTAGGGGAAAAAATGTATTTTTGTAACATTATGCTCCATTTGCTTTATTATTTGCTCTTTTTTAAAGCTCTCTAGCTCTGTCTCTCATAATTTATTGTCATATTTAAATATGTTAGTGCTCCAATAGTCCCATATTTGGCCAGTGAGAGCACTTCAAGGTGGCACTTGCTTCCTTTCGTCATGTTCCCAGCACTTCTTTGTGCACTTCCTTAATTTCTGGCAAGGCAAGACATTCCAGACTCACCCACACTATTCCAACCCTGAAATCAGCCACTTCTGCGGACTAGTCCTTCTTCCTTTTAATGAGGGAATTAAATCTCTACTTTATACTCAGTTGATGTTTTAAGAGTATAAATGTATATTAGAGATCACATGGTCATTCTTTAGATGGATAAAGTCACTTTACCCAGAAAGTTCCAGAAAATTGCTTAAACAGTGATTAGGGAACAGAATCAGGAGTAAAGTCAGATCTTCTAACTCACAAATATCCATTCTTTCTATTTTACAACTTTTCAACCTGCATATAGTACTCAACAATAACATATGTTAAGTTTCATGTTGTTGATTTTTTTCCCCTGATCATTTCAACATCCTGAGATGTCTGTTTATAAACCAGTCTCTTCACTGTATACTCAGTCCTCACTCAAATACTTTAAAAGTAAGTTTCTGTACTGAGATTGGGTCTATTTCCAACTTCATGGGAGATTTCTTGGACTGAGTTATAAGTCTTTGAATAATGAGGTTTTTAATGAAACCAGGGCTAGCACATCATTAACTGTGGAGAGAGAACGTTACTGCTATAATCACTATTTGAGGGGAACTTAATGGAAAAATACAGAATATTGGAAATGGTTTCTTATTATTATTTAATTTGTCAAAAACCCATCATTTATGTCACATTTTAAATGAGGTGGAATAGTTTTTAAAGATGCTATAGAGATCGTTATGAAAGCACTGAGAAGCCAAATATAGTGAGGGTAGAGTGAGAGAGGAAGAACGGGAGGAAAAAAAGAATGACTAAACTTGTTGTGAAGACAGGTGCTGGCGGCACACATCAGCTTAGCCCATCGTCAACAATCCATCGGGAAACATAATGTGAAAGTTAAAATTGAGATAGGTGTGTTGACAGTTCTACATCCATAACATCCATCCATCCCAAGGCACCATCTGTTACATCTTCAGTCTTTTTGTAAGTATCAGCAATAGAGGTAAATTAAGCAAAAGAGCAGCTAAAGTGGCAGTTCCCAGGAAGGAGGAAAAGTTAACAGAGGTACGGCAATGCGGTGTCAAAGGAGCAAAGGCTAAAGGCCTGACTCAGAGTGAATGGGCATTGGGTGGGAGCATGGAAAACCAGGAAGGCTAATGGCTTTATGGTGGCTCAGTTTTTGGAGCTGCTGATGGCCAACAAAAAGTGCCTCTGATTTCCTTATTAAGGAGAAAGAAGGATGCACAGATAGTCTTGGACACCCTCTGAAAGGAAAAGAAGCCAAAGTGGCACAGCCGCAATGATGCCTCCATTCACAAATCCCCCAAGAGTAGAGTTCCCTTGAACAAAGTTGGCTGAGGCACCTGGGGAAGCTCCAGTCTCTACGTTGGCTGCTGGGCAGGTAGCACAAGAGGGTCTAGTGCAGCCCAGCTAAGAGGAGGGCCAAGTTACCAAGACTTCTAGAGCTGAATTAGCCAAGAGGGCGCCTACCCCACATAGGAACCATGCACAGGCTAAGAGAGCAAGGAAACCTATAGCTTTTGTGACGTTTTTGACAATGAAGTGTTAGTAGGACCATAGAGGCAGGGAGGGTCCTTCTACCTAAATCTTGATCTTTGGTGCTTCTTGCTTTACTCTTTTGCTTGTATTCCAATCTCTGGAACTTTCTTAACTTTTTAAAAAATTAATTTATTTGATGGAGGCTAATTACTTGACAATATTGTAGTGGTTTTTGCCATACATTGACATGAGTCAGCCATGGGTGTACATGTGTCCCCCATCCAGAACCCCCCTCCCACCTCCCTCTTCATCCTATTCCTCAGGGTCATCCCAGTGCACCAGCCCTGAGCACCCTGTCTCATGCATCGAACCTGGACTGGCGATCTGTTTCACATATGATAATATACATGTTTCAGTGCTATTCTCCCAAACCATCCCACCCTCGCCCTCTCCCACAGAGTGTAAAAGACTGTTCTTTACATCTGTGTCTCTTGCTGTCTCTCATATAGGTCATTGTTACCATCTTTCTAAATTCCATATATATATATATATCAATTCAGTTCAGTTACTCAGTCGTGTCCGACTCTTTGTGACTCCATGAACCACAGCACGCCAGGCCTCCCTGTCCATCACCAGCTCCCGGAGTTCACCCAAACCCATGTTCATCGAGTCAATGATGCCATCCAACCATCTATCCTCTGTTGTCCCCTTCTCCTCCTGCCCTCAATCTTTCCCACAATCAGGGTCTTTTCCAATAAGTCAGCTCTTCGCACGAGGTGGCCAAAGTATTGGAGTTTCAGCTTCAACATCAGTCTTTCCAATGAACACCCAGGACTGATCTCCTTTCGAATGGACTGATTGGATCTCCTTGCAGTCCAAGGGACTTTCAAGGGTCTTCTCCAATACAACAGTTCAAAAGCATCAATTCTTTGGCATGCAGCTTTCTTTATAGTCCAACTCTCACATCCATACATGACCACTGGAAAAACCATAGCCTTGACTAGACGGACCTTTGTTGGCAAAGTAATGTCTCTGTTTTTTAATATGCTCTCTGGGTTTGTCATAACTTTCCTTCCAAGGAGTAAGCATCTTTTAATTTCATGGCTGCAGTCGCCATCTGCAGTGATTTTGGAGCCCAGAAAAATAAAGTCAGCCACTGTTTCCACTGTTTCCCCATCTATCTGCCATGAAGTGATGGGACCAGATGCCATGATCTTCGTTTTTGAATGTTGAGCTTTAAGCTAACTTTTTCAGTCTCCTCTTTCACTTTCATCAAGAGGCTCTTTAGTTCTTCTTCACTTTCTGCCATAAGGGTTATGTGTTAGTATACTGTGTTGGTGTTTTTCTTTCTGACTAACTTCACTCTGTATAATAGGCTCCAGTTTCACCCACCTCATTAGAACTGATTCAAATGCATTATTTTTGGTGGCTGAGTAATATTCCATTGTGTATATGTACCACAGCTTTCTTATCCATTCATCTGCTGATGGACATCTGGGTGCTTCCATGTCCTGGCTATTGTAAATAGTGCTGTGATGAACACTGAGGTACATGTGTCTCTTTCAATTCTGGTTGGAACTTTCTTTTTTTTTAATTAATTTTTAGTTTTTAGTTTGTTTTGCTTTACAATACTGTATTTGTTTTGCTATACATTGACATGAAGCAGCCACGAGTGTACATGAACTCCCAATCCTGACCCCCACCTCCCCCCTCCCACCCCATACCATCTCTCTGGATTATCCCCGTGCATCAGTCCCAAGCATCCTGCATCCTGCATTGAACCTAGATCGGCGATTTGTTTCACTTATGATATCATACATGTTACACTGCCACTCTCCCAAATCATCCCACCCTCTCCCTCCTCCCACAGAGTCCAAAAGACTGTTCCATACATCTGTGTCTCTTTTGCTGTCTCGCATACAGGCTTATCATTACCATCTTTCTAAATTCCATATATATGTGCAAGTATACTATATTGGTGTTTTTCTTTATGGGTTACTTCACTCTGTATAATCGGCTCCAGCTTTATCCACCTCATTAGAATTGATTGAAATGTATTCTTTTTAATGGCTGAGTAATACTCCATTGTGTATATGTACCACAGCTTTCTTATCCATTCATCTGCTGATGGACATCTAGGTTGCTTCCATGTCCTGGCTATTATAAACAGTGCTGCAGTGAACATTGGGTACACATGTCTCTTTCAGTTCTGGTTTCCTCGTGTGTATGCCCAGCAGTGGAATTGCTGGGTCATAAGGCAGTTCTATTTGCAATTTTTTAAGGAATCTCCACACTGTTCTCCATAGTGGCTGTACTAATTTGCATTCCCACCAACAGTGTAAGAGGGTTCCCTTTTCTCCACACCCTCTCCAGCATTTATTGCTTGTTGACTTTTGGATCGCAGCCATTCTGACTGGTGTGAAATGGTACCTCATTGTGGTTTTGATTTGCATTTCTCTGATAATGAGTGATGTTGAGCATCTTTTCATGTGTTTGTTAGCCATTCGTATGTCTTCTTTGGAGAAATGTCTATTTAGTTCTTTGGCCCATTTTTTGATTGGGTCATTTATTTTTCTGGAGTTGAGCTGCATAAGCTGCTTGTATATTTTTGAGATTAGTTGTTTGTCAGTTGCTTCATTTGCTATTATTTTCTCCCATTCAGAAGGCTGTCTTTTCACCTTGCTTATAGTTTCCTTTGTTGTGCAGAAGCTTTTAATTTTAATTAGATCCCATTTGTTTATTTTTGCTTTTATTTCCAGTATTCTGGGAGGTGGATCATAGAGGATCCTGCTGTGATTTATGTCGGAGAATGTTTTGCCTATGTTCTCCTCTAGGAGTTTTATAGTTTCTTGTCTTACGTTTAGATCTTTAATCCATTTTGAGTTTATTTTTGTGTATGGTGTTAGAAAGTGATCTAGTTTCATTCTTTTACAAGTGGTTGACCAGTTTTCCCAGCACCACTTATTAAAGAGATTGTCTTTAATCCACTGTATATTCTTGCCTCCTTTGTCGAAGATAAGGTGGAACTTTCTTAACTTAATTCCTTTCTTTCTTATTCCTTTCCTGTGTCCCCAGCCCCTCTCCATAGACCTGTAGGAAACTCATCCTCCTCCCAGACCATAATCAGACACAGATCTTCCCCTTGGTCATGATAATCCCGAGTAGCTTTTCCATGGAGCACTGTCGGCCTTGTCACAGTCCCCACTCTGACCATGCATTCCAGCACTTGGGCTCCTGCATTGTTTTTCCCACCAGTCTCCTGCTAATAACTGGCTTCCTGATTTTTCTGCCTCAGCCTCAGCATACAGGGGCTGTATGCTTTCCTCCCCAGGATCCTTCCTTCTCAGGGAATGGAACCATATGCCCTCCTGACAAATCTTCCTGGGTTTGACCACCACTGTGCTTGGAGTTCTGCCTATTTCCAGCTACCTGACATCCCTTGCCCCCATCCAAAGCTTCCATCCGTGGGTGGAGATCTTGGCCGATTGCACACCAGTTGTCAACTGCCTGCCTTTGGCTACAGGGACCATCCTTGACATACTCACTCCAACCCCTCTCCCCTTGGTCAGGCCTCTGGGCTTCAGTGCTAGCAGAGGCTTTCCTCATAGGACCCATGGTTGTGACTAAGGCTTGTATCTAGAAACAGGTAAACTGTGCCAGCTGAGTGCAAATACATGGCAAGGAAATTTCCAGCATTACAGACACATTCAAAAGAAGAAGTGTCCCGGTGGAGACGAGGCAGCATCCAAACTGTCCCAAATTCAGACTCTCGGAGTAGTTTCAATTGATTTCTTTTCCCTGAACAGACTTGGAGCACAATAACAACCTCAACAATGTGCGCACGCTGCTTCAACTAATAGATGCCAAGCTATTTGCTCTCACATCATTATTGATTGAAGTGAGAAGGTAAACAGCTGAGAATCTGTGCTCAAGTGTAATTTAGTCACTTGAGGAGGAATGAATGCTCTGGGTGGGAGGTGTTTAGCTTAAGGAAGGGAAGTACTGCCTAAAAACACGCAGATCAGAACTGTCAAACAGCCCAATCTACCCCCTGAGGACCAGGCGTGCTCTTTCTGATGTTAGCTTTTGTCTGGGACAGTCTCATGACCCAGAGGGAAGATGTGTGGGCCATCGCTTCCTTTCAAAGTGCAACCAAGTAACCCAAGGGAGTGTCTCTGGTTATTGCACTTGTAAATTTTTGCAGAACCAGTACTTGGGTCAGTAGAGTGTAAAGAAATCACTGGTACTGTATTGGGTCTGTGACGGGTAGAGCTTATTCCTATAAGGAGCAGCCCACTCTGTCAACCACCATGCTCTAGGTCAACAGTCTAGGGCAAGAATGGAGCCTCCAAGAAGCAGGTATCAGGTGAGATTAAATATGCAAGAAAATTATGATGGAAAACATCTGCGAGAGAAAAATAAGGTGGGCTCCAGGAAAAGCTGGAAGAGACGTCACTCCATACACAGCTCTGACTTGAGTGAAAGAGACAGGATGGGGGAAGGACTGGTGGTCCAGTGGAATTATCTTGAACGCAGTGCAGTTAGTTCTAAGGAAAGTTCCGGAAGGCCACCAGGGCAAAGTTGTTTGTCAAAGGGATATGACATTTTCTGAGAATGGGCTGCCTTACTATTCCTGTGGCATTTATCAGGGAGCAGCCCATAAGAAGGTGGCCTCAGCTCAGGTGCAGAAAAGCAGGGGGCCATCAGTAGAGCATACTCCCTGCAACCAGAGACCTGGGAGGCCAACTCTTGCATCCATGACATAAAGTGACTAACCCAGACTCTCACAAGCTGTTTATATGTTTATATCCTGTCAACTACCAATTGAGATTTAAGGAAATTTAAACGTTTAAATTTATATGTTTATATACTGTCAACTACCAATTGAGATTTAAGGAAATTTAATTCCCCCAAAAACCCTCAGGCAGAGAGGTAAAAATAATCCACTAATACAGGGGGAAAGACAGGGTAATAAGAATAGCTACCCTTTGGGGGCTTCCCTGGTGACTCAGCTGGTAAAGAATCTGCGTGCAATGTGGGAGACCTGAGTTCGATCCCTAGGTTGGGAAGATCCCCTGGAAAAGGGAAAGGTTACCCACTCACTATGAATAAAGCTAGTGGAGATGATGGAATTCCAGTTGAGCTATTTCAAGTCCTAAAAGATGATGCTGTGAAAGTGTTGTACTCAATATGCCAGCAAATTTGGAAAACTCAGCAGTGGCCACAGGACTGAAAAAGGTCAGTTTTCATTCCAATCCCTAAGAAAGACAATGCCAAAGAATGCTCAAACTACCGCACAATTGCACTCATCTCACACGCTAGTAAAGTAATGCTCAAAATTCTCCAAACCAGGCTTCAACAATACATGAACCATGAACTTCCAGATGTTCAAGTTGGATTTTGAATAGAAAAGGCAGAGGAAGCAGAGATCAAATTGCCAACATACGTTGGATCATTGAAAAAGCAAGAGTTCTAGAAAAACATCTATTTCTGTTTTACTCACTATGACAAAGCCTTTGACTGTGTGGATCACCACAAACTGTGGAAAATTCTGAAAGAGACGGGAATACCAGACCATGTGACCTGCCTCTTGAGAAATCTGTATGGAGGTCAGGAAGCAACAGTTAGAACTGGACATGGAAGAACAGACTGGTTCCACACAGGAAAAGGAGTACGTCAAGGCAGTATATTGTCACCTTCTTATTTAACTTATATGCAGAGTACATCATGAGAAACGCTGGGCTGGAGGAAGCATAAGCTGGAATCAAGATTGCCAGGAGATATATCAATAACCTCAGATATGCAGATGACACCACCCTTATGGCAGAAAGTGAAGAGGAGCTAAAAAGCCTCTTGATGAAAGTGAAAGAGGAGACTGAAAAAGTTGGCTTAAAGTTCAGCATTCAGAAAACGAAGATCATGGCATCTGGTCCCATCACTTCATGGGAAATAGATGGGGAAACAGTGGAAACAATGACTGACTTTATTTTGGGGGGCTCCCAAATCACTGAGATGGTGACTGCAGCCATGAAATTTAAAGACACTCACTCCTTGGAAGGAAAGTTATGACCAACCTAGACAATATATTAAAAAGCAGAGACATTACTTTGCTAACAAAGGTCCATCTAGTCAAGGCTATGGTTTTTCCAGTAGTCATGTATGGATGTGAGAATTGGACTATAAAGAAGGCTGAGTGCTGAAGAATTGATGTTTTTGAACTGTGGTGTTGGAGAAGACTCTTGAGAGTCCCTTGGACTGCAAGGAGATCCAACCAGTCCATCCTAAAGGAAATCAGTCCTGGATATTCGTTGGAAGGACTGATGTTAAAGTTGAAACTCCAATACTTTGACCACCCGATGCAAAGAGCTGACTCATTGGAAAAGACCCTGATACTGGGAAAGATTGAAAGTGGAAGGAGAAGGGGATGACAGAGGATGAGATGGTTGGATGGCATCACCAACTCAATGGGCATGAGCTTGAGTAAACTCCAGGAGTTGGTGATGGACAGGGAGGCCTGCCGTGCTGCAGTCCATGGGGTCGCAAAAAGTCGGACACAACTGAGTGACTGAACTGAATGAAACCCACTCTAGTATTCTGGCCGGGAGAATTCCATGGACTCTACAGTCCATGGGGTCACAAAGAGTCAAACACGACTGAATGACTTTCACTTCAGTTTCACCCTTTATTTAGCACCCATCAAACAGGAGGCATTTTATATCCTTATCTCTAATCCTTAGAACAACTTTGCAAAGTCCTTTTACCAAGAGAGCATGTTTGAATGGGCTAAGTGCTTATCTGAAGCCACACAGCCAGCATGTTGAGTAGCCAGTATTTGAGTCCATACCTTTGTTCCAAAGTCCTGATTTTTCTACTCTGTCAGACTGAAAACTGGAAGAGAAGACAGCAATTATGCCAGAAAACAGGCTGAGAAAGTCGCTACAATGAGCAGGAAAATTAACCCTGAACATACAGGCAATCAAGGAAAAGGGAAAGACGCTGGGTTATGCGGTCTTTGACTTTTAAAAGAAACACCGAAAAGGGAGCAAGAGAAGGTAAAACATTCTCCTAACCTGAAAATAAAGTCAGCTGAGAAACACTTGAAAGAAAGAAGTGGCAATGGATAAACTGTGTGTTTGCAGTAACTGTCATGTTAGTAATGTGCTAGCACATATGTGCACGAGTTAAGCTCACTCAGCAGGGACCTGCTCTTAAGATGGCCTTCCCTGGTGGTTCAGCAGTAAGGAATCCACCTGCTAATGCAGGAGACACGGATTCAATCCCTGGGTTGGGAAGATCCCGTGGAGAAGAAAATGGCAACCCACTCCAGTATTCTTGCCTGGAAAATCCCATGGACAGAAGAGCCTGGCGGGCTACAATCCATGAGGTCCAAAGAGTCGGACACAACCGAGCAACCGAACAAGAACAGCCCTTAAGATGGATGAGTAGTAGGGATCCAGGCTCTCTTTCTTTCCATGTCTGTGCAGTAAAGGCTTAACTTGACAGACAGGGGTGCTTGAACATAGAGCACTTCCAAGAAAGGACTGGTCTTTAACTGGCTCCTGAGACGTCACCTCTGGGCCCATGAAGTATCATACCTGATAGCCATGTCATTGTCTACCTGGACCTGAAGCCACAATAGATCATTTATGCTAATATTATGGCTTATGTATTTTTGTATCCCTGAAACGTTGACCTCCAAAGGAGGCTGGAGACTGAGGAGTCAAGATCACTCATGTGGGTGCTCCACGACTGTGCGACTGACTGATCTCCAAGAAAACTCTGCACACCAAGACTGGCAGCACTTAATTAATGTGTTGTCACACATCACTCCTGGGAGAGTTGAGTGCTGTCTATGAAACCCCACCAGGAGAAGACAGCTGGGAGCCCTGTGCCTGGTCTCCGCAGCACCTTTTTCCTTTGCTGACTTTAATCTACATTGTTTTGCCATAACAGACATAACCATGGCTATAGCATGTTTTCAGGGTCCTGTGAGTCCTTTCGGTGAATCGTCACACCTGAGGATAGGTTTGGGGACTCCTGACAGATGTCTTTATCTTTCTTCTTTCCTTCATTTTCCTCCAATCAACTGACATCTTTCCCCTTTCTGATTGCCCTCCCTCCCTTCCCCCTTCACATCCCCTTACAGAGCCAGACAGTAACCTTTCATGATGGAGTGAGCATTTTTCTTTCCCCACTTCAACCCTTGTTAAAATGATCGTGTGGTCTTTCTCATCTTAGATCTCCAGTCACTTAATAAACAGCATGTAATCCTCAAAAGAGCAAAGGGCCATACAGTATGACTTCCACTGCACAAATCAGAACAGTGAGACCCAGGTGTGACAGATTAGCTCAGCCTCCCAGAGCTGATCCAGGGGCCATGCTTATGAGTGACAAATCCGACCTTATTGGTTATTGCTCTGGGTCCTCAACTTCTCGGCTCTTTTTAAGATCCCCTGATTAAATCATAGCTCTATCGAGAAAAATGACTCTGAGAACACGCCGACTCTAGTGCTTTTCTGCTTCTCCCTGTTCCCCGAGGTACACCTTTTCAGGCAGGAGTTATTCCCACCAACTTCATTAGCATTGAGTTAGAAGGATAAAAATATCCCACCCCTGTCACTGACAAGTTGCATTCTGCGCTGAACTTACCAAGTCATCTTTGCTCCAGTAATTTTGTCAGTGACACGTTTGTGTTGTCAGCAAGGCAAAGCCAGCGCAACGGATTCAGGGTGACCTGGGCTCTGTTCCGCTCTGAGCATCAATAAAATTGCCAGGTCCACTTGGATTTCAGAATCTGTACTGTAGGTAATGATGATATATGAGCTTGTGGAATAGATCTGATTCTCAGTGATGGGAACGGTTCTGGCAGCTAAAGGAGGAAAAAAATCATTTCTGATATGCAGTATAGACAGGCTTATTCTGATATGGATATCTGATATCAATGGGAAATTCAGAGGGGCATGGATACCATTTCTACCCTGACAGTTGGACCGTATTGAGAAGAGTGGGAGACACAGTTAAGCGAAAGAAGTGGAGAAGATAGGCTTGGGTCGTGGGGTGGGGAGAAAGCCAGATGGGGAAACATTTCAAATCAGCTGAATTCCGTGCATGCTGTTACTCCCAGCAGCCAGTGCCATGTTGAGGACGCAATCAGGTTCAAGCAAATGATTGCTCTCCTTCTACCGGGTGATCGGAAAAGACAATTACAGCGGGGAAGGCAGCTCTGCGGGGCAATCAGGATCCGACAGGGGCCAAGTGACATAGCCCCCAGTGGAGACCGTGAGGAACAGTCGAGTGCCAGTGGTAATTAGAACGCCCGGCAGCACTGGGAGTGTTGACCGAGCTGAAGTTTCCACGGGGTGACCTCCTCCCTGCCCCTGCTCCCACTGAGCAGAGCAGACTCTCCTACTGGTCCCAACTAGCCTACGTAAGGTTGTTTGTATTGTGGCAAATATACATAACATGAAGCTTCCCGTTTTAGCCATTTGAAGTGCAATCAGAGGCATTAAGTAGACTCCCACTGTTGTGTAATCCTCTATCCCCATCAATCTCCACCCACTTTCCATCTCAAACAACTCTCCATTGTAGAATAACCCTCCCTTCTGCCTTCCCTTCCTGGTAACCTCTGCTCTCCTTTCTGTCTGCTTATTCTAGATACTTCACGTGAAAGGAATCACAGCATTTGTCTTTTTGTGTCTGACACTTCACGTAACGTACTATTTTCAAGGTCCGTCCATAGTATGCAGCGTGTACTGGAATTGTGTTCCTTTTCTGCTGTTGTTAAGAAAGCACACTGACATGTGTGCTTTTATTTTCCGATTTTCGTTTTGGCTGGTCTGTGTGTCATGCAGGATCTTAGTTCCCTGACCAGGGATCGAACCCGGGCCCCATGCATTGAAACCATGGACTCCCAGACACTGGGCCATCAGGGAGCTCCCTTTGTGCTCCTCTCTTTCTTTCTTTCTTTCTTTTTTAAAGCTGAATGATATTTTGTTGTGTGTATATATACCACCTTTTGCTTATCCCAAACTGACATTTAGGTCATTTCCACCCTTTGGTTATTGTGAATAATGTTGCTATGAGCATGGATGTGCAAATTCTGTTTAATTCCCTGCTTTCAGTTCTTTTAGAAATGTACCCAGAAGTGGAATTGTAGGATCATACGATAATTTTATATTTAAATTTTTGAGTAACAAAATTATATATATAAATATATTTAAAGAGTAGAAAATCTCCTAGATGTTTTATAGAAGCCCTTTTGTGGCAGGCTGGGCACCTTCCATATCGTGAATGGAGAAAATTCCTGTAGGAAGTACCCATGAGGTTCCTGCATCTATAATAGAATCTTCATTTGTCAAACACTGAAATATAAAGCTCCATTCACATGCCACTCACTGGAAGGTGCTGGAGAGACAGCAGTGAGCAAGACTGGAGCCATCCCTACTAAGGGGAGTTGTTATTTAGTCACTAAGCTGTGTTTGCAACCCCATGGACTGTAGCCCACCAGGCTCCTCTGTTCATGGATTTCCCAGGCCACAATGCTGGAATCGAGTGCCATTTCCTTCTCCAGGGCCTCTGCCCATCCCTGGGATCGATCCTGGGTTGTCTTCTGCATTGCAAGTAGATTCTTTACCACTGAACCACCAGGAAAGCCCCTGCCAAGGAGAGGAGAGGGCGGCAATAAGTCAATCCGTGGAGGAGGGCAGCTCCATCCATAAAGGACCCTGTGACTGAGCTGCAGGCTGAAGCTGAAGATTGTTAGCTGCTACCCACTGAGTGCCTAATAGATGTCACTTGCCAGACGCTTTAACACAGCCTAATTTAATCCTCACATGGGCAGGATGATCACCCCATTTTACAGGTGAGAGAACTGTGAGGCTCCAAGTGGGTAGCGCACCCCAGTACTTAACAGATGACATTGACCTCATTGGTAGACCTACCTAATCTACCTCATCATCTCATTGGTACCAAGATCCAGAGGGGCAGCCAGGGAGACAGTCACTCACAGCACGGAAAATAGGTTCTCCAGACTTCATTTCAGGTCAGGGTTCTACTATTTACTAGGCCTGTCCACATTAACCAAAGAAACACAGAAGCACACATATGCTCAACTTTCCAGCATAGTTCATTTCTAGCAGCGAGTAAATCTGAACTATAGAGGAGAAAGAAAAGATAGACTATCTCTTTAAAAAATTTTTTGTTAAACCACAAATTCCTCCAAGAGAGGTACATCTGGGGTCCGGTACTTAATTTTATGTACCACACACAGTAGGAGTTCAGTCAGTCAACGTGATAAGTATTTATGGAGCAATTGTACGATCAACTCTGAAGGTGAACATCACTCTCCTGGTTGTAAGGAGCGTGCAGTTTGGTCCATGCGACAATAAACAGAAACTATAAGACTATATTCAGTGGGGAGGTAATTTACATAAAATGGGTGCAAACATCTGGATCCACCAGAAATGAAAATCAGCACCTGTAGTGAGGGTTTACCACTTGCCATGCGCTGAGCTCCGCACACTTCTCTACATACACAATCCACTACCTTCCTTACACCAACCCATGGGGCAGGGAGGAGCTGTGTTTCCCGTGGGAGAACAGAGCACAGGCAGGTTACGCAGCTCGTCGCCTGTCACGCACTGAGCAGATGGGAAGCAGGCATTCCATCTCAAGTTTGTCTGGCTCTAATGCCTGTGCTTTTCACTTTCAGTCTGGGTCTTTTAAGGTTCACCATTCATGAATGTCCCAAGCATAAGACAGGACCAAACTATGGCAGGGATGGGAGGAGTCTGTGATGGGAAACGACTGTGGAGGAATGTGGAGACTGCCATCCGCAGAGCAGGTGTTCCACAGGAACATAGGTACAAAGCCCAGGAAACCCAGGTTGCAAGCAGCCCCACTCCCAAGCATGAGTTTTCTACTCTATAGGCAAGAGTAGACCTGTGAGAATCAACCATTGATTCTTTTAAATATTTATTTCTGTATTCTTTATTAAAACAAATTTTAAACTTTCCTAAGAATGTTAAAAAGTTTAGCAAAATGCTTTAAAAATATATTATTTACAAAATATACACCCGTGGCGGATTCATGTCAATGTATGGCAGAACCAGTACAGTAATGTAAAGTAAAAGAAAGTAAAAATAAAATTAAAAAAAAATTTCATGGCTGCAATCACCATCTGCAGCCCCCCAAAATAAAGTCAGCCACTGTTAATATATATATATATTATTTATTAAATAGATTTTTTTTCTTTTTTAAAATTGATTTTTATTGGAGTATAGTTGCTTTTTTGACTTTAAAAAAATTGAAGTTAATTTACAATGTTGTGTTAGTTTCAAGTATACAGCGAAGTGGTTCAGTTATATATATATATGTTCTTTTTCAGATGTGTTTGCATTATGGTTTATTACAAGATATTGGGTATAGTTCCCTGTGCTATACAGTAGGTCCTTGTTGTTTATCTGTTTTTTTTTTTTTTTAGTAGTGTGTATCTGTTAATCCCAGACTCCTAATTTATCTCCCCCTACTCACCTGCTGTCCCCTTTGGGAACCATAAGTTTGTTTTCTAGGTCTGGGTTCATCTCTGTTTGATAAATAGGTTCATTTGCATCATTCCTTTATAGTTTCCACATATAAGTGAGATCACATAGTATCTGCCTTTGGCTTTTAAAGAGGAGGAAGTTGTCCTGGGAGGGGACACCTCCTCCCATAACTGTGCCAGCTTACACTAAGAGATCCGTGGGCTGAAGACCTGATGAGGCAGGGCCAGGGACTCAGGAGGAGGTGCCTAACCCTGTGGTAACACTTTGTAAATCGTACTTTTGTGAGGCTGAGCTTTGTAACTAAAACAGGCTGAGGAAACCAAGACACCATGCCTTTTGTGCTACCATTACTATTGGCTTCAATGGTTCCATACTCTTGGATTCAAACAGACTTGATTTTGAACTGCAGATTTTTTTCTAGGAAAGAAATGCATACGGAGCGTGGGCACATACGCCACTTCTCTAAGCTGCAGTTGCCTCATTTATACAATGAAAAGGTTACAGTGTCTTCACAGACTTGCAACTTGATTCAGTGCCATGGTTTCTATATGGAGGTTATTATTACCACCATCCTTATCTCTTCCCTGGTGGCTCAGATGGTGAAGAGTCTGCCTGCAATGCAGAGACCCGGGTTTGATCTCTGAAGGAAATGGCAACCCACTCCAGTATTCTTGCCCAGAGAATCCCATGGACAGAGGAGCCTGGCGGGCTACAGTCCATGGGGTTGCAAAGAGTCAAACGTGACTGAGGGCTGACTAATGCTTTCGCTAATCATTATAAGTAAAGTTTGTCAAGGAAGGAGGGGATGGTTACAGAAGGAGGCTCCTGAATGGGCAGGAAGGAGTGAAACGCCAAATCCAGGTGCTGTCCTGGGAATCCATGCCATGAGGTAAATTCATGACTGCAATCATAGGAACTTACCTAAGGGGAGAGGAAGAGGCATGTCTGCGCCTCTTGGCTTGGAAGAAAATTGCAAAGCAAGAGCTTTCATTTCCTGAGCCCTTATTGTACAACTGCAGGAGATGGGATCGAGAAGAGCACCACGTGGCTCGGAGTTGTGGAGATCATCTTACCATGCGAGGTTTATATCCAAAGTCAAGAAGCCGCTTCCACATCTGAGACGTCAAGGGATGTACGTATTTGTGGGTCTGTGTTGTCATTTAAGTATTCTCACCTGCCAGAGTCCACCCATCTAACGTCATGGGCCATGTTTCTGAAGTAGCAATGCAAAAATCCTAACTCCACAGCAGTCTGAGGCAGTGCAGCTGACTGGAAGAGGCAAAGTGAGAAAGTAGCCCACCAGGCTCCTCTGTCCATGGGATTCTCCAGGCGGGAATACTGGAGCGGGTTGCCGTGCCCTCCTCCAGGTGATCTTCCCAACCCAGGGATCGAACCCAGGTCTCTTAGGTCTCCTGCATTTGGCAGGCACGTTGTTTACCACCAGCGCCACCTAGAAGCCCCAATATTTATACACAGGATATATATATATATATATATATATAAACACAGTATTTATATTATATATAGTATATACATACATACATTTGTATCCTGTTGGTTCTGTTTCTATGGAGAACCCTAACTACACTACCTAGAAATGACTTGAGATTAAAACTCATGGTTCAGAGAGACTTACTTTAAGGATTAGCTCATGTGATTGGGGGAATTGGCAAGGTCAAGATTTTTAAGGCAGGCAGCAAGCTGGAAACTCAGGCAGGTCTTTCTTTGTTTGCTTGTTTTTTTAATTCGAGGATGAATGCTTTTCCGCGTTGTGTCGGTTTCTGCTGTACGTCCATCAGTTCTCAGTTCAGTTCAGTTCAGTCACTCAGTCGTGTCAGATTCTTTGCGACCCCATGAATCGCAGATGCCAGGCCTCCCTGTCCATCACCAACTCCTGGAGTCCACTCAGACTCACGTCCATCGAGTCGGTGATGCCATCCAGCCATCTCCTCCTCTGTCGTCCCCGTCCCCTCCTGCCCTCAATCCCTCCCAGCATCAGAGTCTTTTCCAATGAGTCAACTCTTCGCATGAGGTGGCCAAAGTATTGGAGGTTCAGCTTCAGCATCAGTCCTTCCAAAGAACTCCCAGGGCTGATCTCCTTCAGAGTGGACTGGTTGGATCTCCTTGCAGTCCAAGGGACTCTCAAGAGTCTTCTCCAACACCACAGTTCAAAAGCATCAATTCTCTGCGGCTCAGCCTTCACAGTCCAACTCTCACATGTATACGTTTATCTCCTCCCCCTTGAACCTCCCTCCCACCTCCCCATCCCATCACTAGAGGTCACCACAGAGCCCCAAGCTGAGCTGCTTGTATTAGACAACAGCTTCCCAGCAGCTCCCTGCTTCATGGCTGGGAGTGTGTGTATATTTATCAGTGCTACTTTGTCTATGTCTTTCACCTTCTCCTTCCCCTGCTGTGCCCATGAGCCTATTCTCTACATCTGCATCGCTGCTCCTGTCAGACAGATCTTAATGCTACAATCTGGAAATAGCATTTCTTCTTCAGGAAACCTCAGTTTTGCTTTTAAGACCTTCAACTGATTAAACAAAGTCCACCACATTAATAAGGGCTATTTCCTTTCCTCAAATTCAATAACTTTAGATGCTAACCACATCTACAAAATACCTTCACTACAATACCTAAATTCATGTTTGATTTAAAAAGTAGTACTATACAAACCCTAGCTATTTATACATATAAAACTAGCCATCAAACACATATAAACAGGAGTCCTTCTTAAGGGATAGTTAGGGGCTTTGGGAAGATCATGTACACACAGCTATATTTAAAATGGATAACCAACAAAGACCTCCATATGGCACAGGGAACTCTGCTCAGTGTTATGTGCCAGCCTGGATGGGAGGGGTGTTTGGAGGAGAATGGATACATGTATATGTATGATGGAGTCTCTCTGCTGTTTATCTGAAAGTACCACAACATTGCTAAGTGGCTATACCCCAATACGAAATGTTTTTGGTGTTAAAATAAATAATTAAGTAAATAAAATGCTTTTTTTTTAAAAGTTAACCTTCAGTTCAGTTCAGTTCAGTCGCTCAGTCGTGTCTGACTCTTTGCGACCCCATGAATCGCAGCATGCCAGGCCTCCCTGTCCCTCACCAACTCCCGGAGTTCACTCAGACTCACGTCCATTGAGTCCGTGATGACATCCAGCCATCTCATCCTCGGTCGTCCCCTTCTCCTCCTGCCCCCAATCCCTCCCAGCATCAGGGTCTTTTCCAATGAGTCAACTCTTCGCATGAGATGGCCAAAGTACTGGAGTTTCAGCTTTAGCATCATTCCTTCCAAAGAAATCCCAGGGTTGATCTCCTTCAGAATGGACTGGTTGGATCTCCTTGCAGTCCAAGAGACTTTCACGAGTCTTCTCCAACACCACAATTCAAAAGCATCAATTCTTTGGCGCTCAGCCTTCTTCACAGTTCAACTCTCACATCCATACATGACCACTGGAAAAACCATAGCCTGACTAGACGGACCTTAGTCGGCAAATGTCTCCGCTTTTGAATATGCTATCTAGGTTGGCCATAACTTTTCTTCTAAGGAGTAAGCGTCTTTTAATTTCATGGCTCTCCCACCTCCCCATCCCATCACTAGAGGTCACCACAGAGCCCCAAGCTGAGCTGCTTGTATTAGACAACAGCTTCCCAGCAGCTCCCTGCTTCATGGCTGGGAGTGTGTGTATATTTATCAGTGCTACTTTGTCTATGTCTTTCACCTTCTCCTTCCCCTGCTGTGCCCATGAGCCTATTCTCTACATCTGCATCGCTGCTCCTGTCAGACAGATCTTAATGCTACAATCTGGAAATAGCATTTCTTCTTCAGGAAACCTCAGTTTTGCTTTTAAGACCTTCAACTGATTAAACAAAGTCCACCACATTAATAAGGGCTATTTCCTTTCCTCAAATTCAATAACTTTAGATGCTAACCACATCTACAAAATACCTTCACTACAATACCTAAATTCATGTTTGATTTAAAAAGTAGGTACTATACAAACCCTAGCTATTTATACATATAAAACTAGCCATCAAACACATATAAACAGGAGTCCTTCTTAAGGGATAGTTAGGGGCTTTGGGAAGATCATGTACACACAGCTATATTTAAAATGGATAACCAACAAAGACCTCCATATGGCACAGGGAACTCTGCTCAGTGTTATGTGCCAGCCTGGATGGGAGGGGTGTTTGGAGGAGAATGGATACATGTATATGTATGATGGAGTCTCTCTGCTGTTTATCTGAAAGTACCACAACATTGCTAAGTGGCTATACCCCAATACGAAATGTTTTTGGTGTTAAAATAAATAATTAAGTAAATAAAATGCTTTTTTTTTAAAAGTTAACCTTCAGTTCAGTTCAGTTCAGTCGCTCAGTCGTGTCTGACTCTTTGCGACCCCATGAATCGCAGCATGCCAGGCCTCCCTGTCCCTCACCAACTCCCGGAGTTCACTCAGACTCACGTCCATTGAGTCCGTGATGACATCCAGCCATCTCATCCTCGGTCGTCCCCTTCTCCTCCTGCCCCCAATCCCTCCCAGCATCAGGGTCTTTTCCAATGAGTCAACTCTTCGCATGAGATGGCCAAAGTCTGGAGTTTCAGCTTTAGCATCATTCCTTCCAAAGAAATCCCAGGGTTGATCTCCTTCAGAATGGACTGGTTGGATCTCCTTGCAGTCCAAGAGACTTTCACGAGTCTTCTCCAACACCACAATTCAAAAGCATCAATTCTTTGGCGCTCAGCCTTCTTCACAGTTCAACTCTCACATCCATACATGACCACTGGAAAAACCATAGCCTGACTAGACGGACCTTAGTCGGCAAATGTCTCCGCTTTTGAATATGCTATCTAGGTTGGCCATAACTTTTCTTCTAAGGAGTAAGCGTCTTTTAATTTCATGGCTGCAATCACCATCTGCAGTGATTTTGGAGCCCAAAAAAATAAAGTCTGACACTGTTTCCACTGTTTCCCCATCTATCTGCCATGAAGTGATGGGACCGGATGCCATGATCCTCGTTTTCTGAATGTTGAACTTTAAGCCAACTTTTTCACTCTCGTCTTTCACTTTCATCAAGAGGCTTTTGAGTTCCTCTTCACTTTCTGCCATAAGGGTGGTGTCATCTGCATACCACTCGATAAAAAGAGGAGCCCTTCTTAGTCACGTGCGCAGTAAAGGCAGGGAAAGTTCACTGAGCTGGACATCAGTAGACCTAGGCTTTGTACCACCTCCCCAAGTATACTTCAAACTTTCTCAACCTCTGTTTTCTTAGGTGAGGCCTATAGTATTTATTCTGTTTACTTATCATGAGGTTTAAGAAGATAAAGTATGTAAACTTCTGGAAAACATTTTAACTTGATGTTATGCCAAGTTCTTCACATAAATCCTGTTATTTAATTCTCAAGACAATCTTGAGGTTGATAGCATTTTATAGATGTAGCAACAAGAGCTCAGAGAGGTGAAGTAATGTGGGCACGGTCCTGCAGAAAGTGAACAGCAGCTAAGATCCAGATTGAGCTATGTCTGACTCTGAAACCTACAACTTAACATCTTTACTATATTTAGATATAGTAAGATTTATTATGCACCTCTATTTGTCGTGGGCTTCCCACGCACTCAGTGGTGAGGAATCTGCCTGCCAATGCAGGAGACAGGAGATGTGGGTTCCATCCCTGGGTTGAGAAGATTCCCTGCAGGATGGCACAGCAACCTACTCCAGTATTCTTGCCTGGAGAAGCCC
Organism: Aepyceros melampus; assembly: GCA_006408695.1. NCBI lineage: Eukaryota > Metazoa > Chordata > Mammalia > Artiodactyla > Bovidae > Aepyceros > Aepyceros melampus. Next base: position 182,316 of record SJXQ01000147.1, read on the forward strand.
ATGGGTAGAGGATCCTGGTGGGCTCAGGTCCATGGGTTCACAAAGAGTTGGATACAACTGAGCACACAGGCATATTCATTAAGTAGCTGGAAGCAGGTGAACCAGATGACCAAATTCACTTTTTGATGCTCAACCTAAAGGACATTATAAAAGGTATCAAACAGTTCTCATTTGATGTGTCCTATCAAGGGAAACCAAATGCTCAGCGATATTATTGCATATATGCCTAGCAACAGAAAACAAACCTGTCCCAGGTAGTCTCTTAGGTATTTTTTTTCAGTGCTTCATCTCCATCTAAGCAGTTTCCCTACGTCACTGAGTCCTATCTTTAGCTCTTAGATAACTTCAGTACCTGTTATTATGGGGCTTCCCAGGTAGCTCATGTGGTAAAGAATCCGCCTGCAATGCAGGAGACCGTGGTTTGGTTGCTGGGTCAGGAAGATCCCCTGGAGAAGGAAATGACTACCCACTCCAGTATTCTTGGGCTTCCCTGGTGGCTCAGATAATAAAGAATCTGCCTGCAATGCGGGAGACCTGGGTTCGATCGCTGGGTTGGGAAGATCCCCTGGAGGAAGGCATAGCAACCCACTCCAGTATTCCTGCCTGGAGCATCCCCATGGACAGAGGAGCCTGGCGGGCTACAGGTCATGGGGTTGCAGAGAGTCAGACACAACTGAGCAACTAACACACACACATGTTATTATACGGAAACCACTGAGAACATATTATGCAGTATTACAAATATGGAAGGATGCAATAGGAAGTAAAAGATAAAGAAAAACAGACACAATTAAAATTTCTGGCACTTTCTCCTATAAAATTTCAGCTGTTATTAAGTGTACATAAGAGAAATCTTTGTTGGTTCTTGGAAATTCTTAATTGTTACCCATCCCTGCGTTTACCACCTGCCTGTTCTCTTGCAGTTCTGGGAATAATTGATGTATTTCAAGTACTACCTACCATAATAAATACATATGAATGCTATTTGCTTTCTGCTAGTATCAGAAAAGAGACTAGTTTCCTGAATGTTTTCTTTTGTGTACAGGGGACATGTTTTCTACTCTATAAAGCTCTGATCTAGCCCCAGTGACAAGTGGCTTTGAAGGCACTGGAATAAAAACCATTCCTACCCACCCTATTATGTGCATTAATGAGCACTCAGTGTACTTTCCCGCTATGATTCTGTGTTCATTCAAAAAAAAGTTTTTATCAGGAATTTTATTCATTTCCACACATGACAATCCATTCCCCCCGCCCCCAACCCCTTGCCCACCAGCTTAGTGAAACCACTCACTGGCTTCTGCTTCCAAGCCTTGTGAAGATCCCCTTCAAATTTTAGGTAATAGTACTCATTATCAGAATATTTGGTTTTCCTCCCCTCGGGGACACAGCCGCTCTGAATCTGTCTACCCCATTAAATGTAAGGTTGTCATTTGACTTGCCTTAACCAATAAACTGAAAATAAATAGAAGTAATTCAGGAATGGGGAAGGTGATTTTCTAAAGAAATGCTATGCCAGAAAAATATATATATACATATATATTTATTTATTTACATATATATTTATGTTCAAGCTGGTTTTAGAAAAGGCAGAGGAACCAGAGATCAAATTGCCAACACCCGCTGGATCATCAAAAAAGCAAGAGAATTTCAGAAAAACATCAACTTCTGCATTATTGACTATGCCAAAGCCTTTGACTATGTGGATCACAATAAACTGTGGAAAATTCTGAGAGAGATGGGAATACCAGACCACCTGACCTGCCTCTTGAGAAACCTGTATGCAGGTTAGGAAGCAACAGTTAGAACTGGACATGGAACAACAGATTGGTTCCAAATAGGAAAAGGAGTACATCAAGGCTGTATATTGTCACCCTGCTTATTTAATTATATGCAGAGTACATCATGAGAAAGATTGGCTGGAAGAAGCACAAGCTGGAATCAAGATTGCCAGGAGAAATACCAATAACCTCAGATATGCAGATGACACCACCCTTATGGCAGAAAGTGAAGAGAAACCCAAAAGCCTCTTGATGAAAGTGAAAGAGGAGAATGAAAAAGTTGGCTTAATGCTCAACATTCAGAAAACAAAGATCATGGCATCTGGTCCCATCGCTTCATGGGAAATAGATGGGGAAACAATGGAAACAATGTCAGACTATTTTGGGGGGCTCCAAAATCACTGCAGATGGTGACTGCAGCCATGAAATTAAAAGACACTCACTCCTTGGAAGAAAAGTTATGACCAACATAGACAGCATATTCAAAAGCAGAGACATTACTTTGCCAACAAAAGTCTGTCTAGTCAAGGCTATGGTTTTTCCAGTGGTCATGGTTGGATGTGAGAGTTGGACTGTGAAGTCAGCTGAGCGCCGAAGAATTGATGCTTTTGAACTGTGGTGTTGGAGAAGATTCCTGAGAGTCCCTTGGACTGCAAGGAGATCCAACCAGTCCATTCTAAAGGAGATCAGCCCTGGGATTTCTTTGGAAGGAATGATGCTAAAGCTGAAACTCCAGTACTTTGGCCATCTCATGCGAAGAGTTGACTCATTGGAAAAGACTCTGATGCTGGGAGGGATTGGGGGCAGGAGGAGAAGAGGACGACAGAGGATGAGATGGCTGGATGGCATCACTGACTCGATGGACATGAGTCTGAGTGAACTCTGGGAGTTGGTGCTGGACAGGGAGGCCTGGCGTGCTGCGATTCATGGGGTTGCAAAGAGTCGGACACGACTGAGCCACTGAACTGAAGTGAACTGATGTCATAATGTCAGAAATGCTGCTAGAAAAGCCATGTCCCACACTCCTACAAGGAGTTATCCCCCAGTATATCTCGGGATTTAACCAATGTCTTCGTGCCTAATCGCCTATTTGTTCTAAAAAGTTATTTGGAAGGTTTCACCTTTTGTTCACAAGTAATTTCAAAGAACAATACTTTCTTTTATTTTGTAAAAATTGGTTAGTCGCTTTGCAATATTGTGTTAGTTTCTGCTGTAAACCAAAGTCAATCAGCCATAAGTATGTATCTCTCTCTCCTGGGGCTCCCTTTCGCCACCGCCGCCCATCCTGCCCATTGCGGTCAGCACAGAGCGACGCGCTGAGCGCCTGTGCTGCGCAGCAGCTTCCCACTAGCTATCTGTTTTACACACAGTGGTGTATAAATGTCAGTGCGACTCTCTCAATACATTCCGGTCACGCCTTCTCACCCTGTGCCCGCAAGTCCATTCTCTACCACTGCGTCTCCATTCTTGCCTTGCAAATAGGTTCATTAGTACCTGTGAAAGGAAGGGAACTGGGTCATTTTTAGTGATGTGGATGAACCTAGAGTCTGTCATACAGAGTGAAGTAAGTCAGAAAGAAAAACAAACACAGTATGTTAAAGCATATATGTGGAATCTAGGGAAAAAAGAGAACAATGCTTCCTAATAGCCAGTGACCCCCAACTAACAGTTCTGGTTTCCCTGTGATCACTAGAGAACTCACATTTGAAAATCAAGCTTTTCAGGATTAAAATGTTAAATATGTCTTGATTACCCCTCTTCTATAATGCACCTGTAATGATTTCAAAAGTGGATTCCAGAATCCCCTTTAGACAGAAAAGAAAAAAAGTACTTAATAAGTAAAAGTTTTGCTGACATTGCAGTTACTATGTTTAACAGCTTGGGCATATTCATTTGCCAAGGAACAAGATGAAGAGTTAGAAAAGACCTATAGTAAAATGACAGTTTGATTTGTGTGGCGGATGATATCTCTGTTCCGTCTTCATTTAGTTCATTAATGTGCCTGCACGATACATTTGTAATTAAGCGTGATAAAAACACAAATAAACAGTGCCATCTTTTGGACGATGCTTAAACTTTATGCTTATAGACAGTCACACAAACCAGCATCAGACAAGCTACTCAGTACCCACCAGCATTCATCACAGACACCAGAAAGATCTCATTTTTATTAGTAGTACATTCCAGGGTATGAAAACTTTTATTGGCACCATAGGATTGCAAGCCACCAGCTCTAAAAATTGTGTAACTTGCATCTCTCCAACGTACCTGGAATTGCACACTCAGATTGGCCTTTTAACATCTCTGTGGAAATGGCTGCTACAGTCCAGCCTTGTGTTTATTTGCTTCTTGGAGCACCTGAGGAAATTTTTTTTTTTTTCCAATTTCAGCTCCTTTCTAAATCTAGGGTGAAATGTATCTTGCTCAGGTGCCAGGTTTGGAAAAGCAGATGAATGAATGTCATGTATAAAAATAGAAATGCTGTCATTATCCTGCTCACAACTGTTATTCATAATGAAAGTGGGAGGAACAGATACAAAAAACTCGCTTTCTACTGAAAAGCACAGATCGGTTCAGTAGTGGGCAATCTAAAGAGATGACCTGTGTGTAAAGATGCAAATATTTTTTAAGGGGTATTCCAAACTGTTCTGCAGAAGCATTTAACAACCACCTAGCACTGGACATGAACTTGGGCATGCTCCGGGAGATGGTGGGGCACAGGGAAGCCTGGAGTGCTACAGTCCACGGGTCGCAGAGAGTCAGACAGGACTGGGTGACTCAACAGCAACAAAGCATTGTGCTTGGAGCTATGTGCGAGACAGTCCTATGGCCTCTAAAATTACTGAGATAGCTGTTATTTGAAGGCCTTGTGATAGGAGAAGCCTTTCAGAGGTGTGATTTGAAAGGATTAGGGAATATAAAGTGAGAATGGAAATAATTTTGATGAGGAAGAGGATAGTTAACACTTATCAACTATTTACCATGTGCCAGACACTGTTTAAATGTTGTACATCTATAAATTCATTTAATCCTCATGAGAATTTAATGAAGGAGGTTGTTTTATAGGCATGATGCCACACCTTCATCATTCATTCATTCACTCAATAAATATTTATTAAGCATCATGGCTAGGGATGCAAAGGTGGGAAACACATCCTCACCCCTGCAAGACAGACAAATAAAACTTTAATTTAAAAAAATCAGATGTCACAGATGAGAATACTGAGCCAGAGAAAAGATTGTCCTAAGTTACACAGTCAGTTACTAGAAAATCTCATGTTAAAGAAAATGGGGGGGGGAGTGTTTGCCATGTTGAAAAAATAATGAGCCAAAGCTAAGATATGGGCTTGAATGTTAACTTCATTCATTCATTCAATAAATCCACAATGATTTGAACACCTATTCTGTGCCAGGTATCATTGTGAAAGCTGAAGATTGAACAAAACAGACAAACTCCCTGGTGTCACAAAGCCTGCCTCATAGTGGAGCAGATAATACATAGAAACATGTCTTGTGACAATCAGGAAAGCAGGATAGCATTAGAGAATGCCTGGGGACACCATGCTGTGCTCAAGTTAATATGAGATTAAATAATGTATACCTACCCTCAAAGCACTTGGAACCCAGTGAGGAAGGCAGACAGTAAAGAGATATACTGTGACTTACGCTGTGGAGAAGCAAGCACAGACTGCCCGGAAGGACACATGGCCCCCCACTCAGACTGGGAATGGATGTACCAAAGAGGGCTGTTCAGAGATGGCAGTGTTTTTACTGAGAATTACAGAATAAATAGAGTTAGCTAGACAGGAAATGTGGGGACATCTTGGAAAGAAAAAGCAGGACACATGAAACTTGAGAGTATGTATATAAAATATTCATTCTGTTTCTCTAGAAAACCTTGACTAATACATTTCAGTTACCAGCCCTTGCCAGACTCTCAAGTTTCATATTTCGTGCTTATTATTTCCCAGGGTATCTAGGGCTTTGTTGGTGACTCAGATGGTAAAGAATCTGCCTGCAATGCAGGAGACCTGGGTTTGATCCCTGGGTTGGGAAGATTCCCTGGGGAAGGGAATGGCTGCCCACTCCAGGATTCTTGCCTGGGAAATCCCATGGACAGAGGAGCCTGGTGGGCTACATTCCATGGGGCCACACAGAGTCAGACTTAGTCTATTTATGTAAGTAGATAGAAACTAAGGAATCGGCTCTGTACTTGCAGAGGCTGGAAGCACTGTGATCTGCCATCTGGAAGCTGGGGACCCAGGAAAGACAGTGGTATCATTCAGTCCTCGTCTGAAGGCCTGAGAAATGAGAATGCAGGAGAATTCATCCCCCAGTGAGGCAGGAAGGGCTGAAATTCTTCCTCCCTCTGCCTTCGTGTTCTATTCAGGGCCTCAATAGATTGGACAATTCCATGCACCTTGGAGAGGGCACACCTTTACTGAGTCCACTGATTTTCATGCAAAGTTCATCCCAGTGCCCTCACAGACATGTCAGAAATAATGTGTAGCTTAATATCTGGGCTCACCTGTGACCTGCTCACATTAACACATAAAATCAACCCTCACATGAAGCAGCTCCTTGGTCGGGGCTTCCCTGGCCACTCAGACAGTAAGGAATCTGTCTGCAATGCCAGAGACTCAGGCTCGATCCCTGGGTCAGAGAGATTCCCTGGAGAAGGGAAAGGCTGTCCACTCCAGTGTTCTTGCCTGAGGAGCCTGGCTGGCTACAGTCCCTGGGGTCGCAAAGAGTCAGACACAACTGAGCAACTAACACTTTCACACTTTTGAAGCAGCTCCATAGAGTGAGATCTGAAAGGTTGTGCAGAGGGCAAATCACACCAGACCTCCATCTGGCCCACGATGGAGCAGGTGTTAATCTGGAGGGCCATGAGTATTCACTGGTGGGAAAAGAGATGGTGCTGTCCACCTTCTAGAGTGAGCCCTTTGTCAGTGATGTAACTCACCACTGGAAGAAAGACAAGATAACAGCAGGAGGGAGGATGAGCACAGAGATGGTCACCACCAGCTCGCGGAGAGACGGTGGGCTTGGGGAGGAGGAAACCCATTTGCAAGGCTCTCAGAAGAAAGGTGATGATTTATTGGACTTGCAGGAGGCAAACAGGAAGATGCCCTGGGTGACTGGGAAGATGGTCATGTCACTCACAAGAAGAGAGATACAAAAGGAGGGCCAGACCTGAAGCATGATTGATATCCCTGCTACACCAAACTGCCCTGTTATTTTTTCCCAATATCCCACAGTCTCTATTGCTTCTAGGCATTTGCAAAGACTGTGATCCTTCCCTGTTCCTCCATCTTCGTGGCCTCTGCTTCCTGAGCTTTCCCTGAGTAATCCCTCCTCAGATCTCAGGTCTTGGCTTCAGTGTCATTTTCTCCATGGTTTCCATGACCCCAGGCAGGTCTGGCTCCTGCTCATTGCTCCTGTTGTCTCTGCTCCCCAGCTTTATAAGTTTTAATTTTTTTTAAAACTTGTCTCCCACACTAAGTGATGAACCATGTGATTCCTCACTACCCCCTTCCTGCTACATGGCACACCCTACGAAATGCTTGTTGGATGCCTATATGAATGAGTGTCCTATAAAACCCTAGATATGTGGGCACCAAGCTCTAAAAAGGGGTCTGAAATTAGAGATATGGATTTGGGCGTCATCAGCTGGTGGAAGCAATTTCCCTTAAATTGATGATCACACAGCCCTAGGAGATGAAAGCGTTTTTTCAACAACATCCTGAAGGACAGTACTAAAAAAATGCCATATATTTATTATGCCCCCAAGCACCTCACATGTATTTTCTTTTGACACTTTCTATCTACCCAGGAAAGCAGGTGGTCGTGTACACTCATTTTCCTTCTATTTTTTTCCTCTCTCTCTCCACTGGTTTCTTTTCAACTCAAGCTAAAAGGCTTTTCACACTAACAGCAGAGACAGCATAGATGCACTGAAATGACACACAAGCAGGGAGATTTGTCCTCTTAGCAGGAAAGGCCTTCCTTCAAGCACAAAGATGAGAGCAATACTTTCCCCTCTAAACCTTGTCCCATATAAGGGACTTCAGGTCCCCTCTGGTTCACCATTCTATGTCCTACACAGCCTCAGTTTCTCTTTGGAAACAGTTGCCCTTCTCTGGGTGGGCTCAGCCTGAACCCGAAACCCTGTCTGCTCTTGGAACTGGATTCAGCATGGATCATCATGGCTTCGTTTTCCTACCAAGTTCCCCCACCAAGGTGAAGAAGTGTGTCTTTTCTGGATGGGTTAATGGAAATGCTGTTTCTGCACACACTTTGTGTTCAGTCCTGATCAAGATGTAACCTGGTATTCTAATGAATGGTAATTAGGGTGGATTATGGTGTGCCCATCTGTCACATCAGCTTATTTCATTGCACCCTTCTGCTGGAAGGAATTACACTCTTCTCCTCTTGTGAAGATTGTTTAATTTGAATACAGAATAAGAAGGCTTTGTCCTCAGTTCACGTCTCTGCAATAATCACCAGCATCATTCACATTGATCTTGTGCCTTTTTCTGTACCCCTCTAAATGGCTGAACGCCACACTTTTTGAGAACTTGAGGAATGACAGCAAGACCAGTTAAGAAATAATAAGCACATGCACAAAATATACATCCTTGCACAAACACAGAAGCACATGAGACCTTTCTGAATGTGGATGGTCTGGTTTGTGGATAGTCTGCATGCTTTCTGAATTGATGGGTGTTATTTTAAATGGGAATGAAAGCATGGTTCTTAGTTGAATCGGTTATGTTTTTTGAAGTCTTTGAAAAAAATTGTAATAATTACTTGAGATCAGTTGTTGTGGTTGTTGTGGTTGTTTTCGTTCAGTCCCTAAGTCATGTCCCAACCCCATGGACTGTAGCAGCTAGGCTGCTCTATGCCCTACTGTCTCCTGGAGTTTGCTCAAATTCATGTCCATTGAGTTGGTGATGCTATCCTACCATCTCACCCTCTGCCACCTGCAGCCTCCTGGCGCCTGGTATTAGAAGACTTTTTGCTAAGGATATATTTTGAGTGTAAATGAGCATCTCTTTGAGTAGCTGAAGAAGTGATTTCAATGTAAACGGAAATGATTGTTAAAATCAGTTTCATCCTCGTTCAGATACCAAACTATGAGGCAGAGCCTTCCTGCTTGTAGTATTTCAATATTCTTGGAACCCCTCTTTGACTCTGAAAGGATATAAGAGCGAGAGAACCTTTTCAAGCAGTTTCACTTGATAACTATTGCTATGCTAATTCTTCAACACTCCTCCCTTCTAATTCCCCAAGAGGAAGGTTGCTAGTTCTCTCACCTCAAGCCTAATGAAGAAGACTTTCTGGAAACTGCTTAGAAAGTATATACCCTGAGGACCAGTGCTGACACCCTTCTGGGAAAGTTCCAGTTGCCCATGACAGCGGGGGAGAGTGATGACTGCTGTGGGTCTACAATACCAGGAGTTTTAGGAGCAAAGGATTTGTGAGCATTTCCTATAGATTACATCTGGGCCAGGCAGCAGCCAGGGTCATTGTGAAGTTACTATTTCCCAACAGTAATCCCAATTAGCCAAAGAACTTTCAATCTGTATAGAGGTTTGCCATAAACTCATTGTTGCGCTCAGTTGTGTAGTTGTGTTTGACTCTTTGCAGTCCCATGGACTATAACCCACCAGACCCCTCTGTCCATGGAATTTTCCAAGTAAGAATACTGGAGTGGGTTGCCATTTTCTTCTCCAGGAGATCTTCCCAACCCAGGGATTGAACTCACATCTCTTGCATCTCCTGCATTAGCAGGCAGAGTCTTTGCCACTGCACCATCTGACTCATTAGCATGAGGTCTAAAGTCTGGAAATCCAAGCCTTTTCTTTTATACACGTGGGAACTAAGACTCAGTAAGTGATTTCCCCAAGGCTATAAGTAGTAAGACTTCGAAGCTAAAACATCCAGCAGAATTACAGCTGGAATCTCTGGATGAGCTAGCAGCATGCAAATGTAGACCAAATATTTTGGGTTAGCAAAAAAGTTCAGTGTTTTCCCTAAGATGGTTGTAGGAGCATTTAGCTGTCTTTAACTTTATTCGAAACAATTTTGTTAGATTGTATTGTGACAGCTGTCATATCAGCACGCATTTTAAAAATACTTATCAAAATTAGTGAATTTTTGTGTAGCCACTTCAATACTGAAGATGGAAGGAGAAAAAGCAACATTTTTGGCATTTAATACTTTATCATCTCAAAAAAAGTTAAAACGCAACTGAAACACAAAAAGATTTGTATGATGTATGGAGCAGGTGCTGTGACTGATCAAACAGTTAAAAGTGGTTTGCAAAGTTTCATGCTGGAGATTTCTCACTGGACAATGATCCACAGTCCAGTAGACCAGTTGAAGTTGATAGAGGTCAAATTGAGACATTAATTTAAAATAATCAGTGTTACACCACACAGGAGATAGCCAGCATACTCAAAATATCCAAGTCAAGCCCTGAAAATCATTTGCTCCAGCTTAGTTATGTTAATCACTTTGTTGTTTGGGTTCCACCTAAGTTAAGCAGAAAACAACTTGACCATATTTCTTCATGCGATTCTCTACTGAAACACAATGAAAAAATTCTGTTTTTTAAAACCAATTGTGATGGGTGATGAAAAACGGATACTGTATAATGATGTGGAATGGAAGAGACTGGGGGCAAATGTGATGAACCACCACTACCCACACCAGAGACTGGTCTTCATCCAAAGAAGGTGGTGTTGTGTATATGGTGGGATTGGAAGGGAGTCCTCTATTATGAGCTCCTTCCAGAAAACCAAATGATTAATTCCAACAAGTACTGCTCCCAATTAGACCAATTGAAACAGCACTTGATGAAAAGTATCCAAAATTAGTCAACAGAAAATACATTATCTTCCATCAGGTTAATGTAATACTGCATGTTTCTTTGATGATCAGGCAAAAACTGTTACAGCTTGGTTGCAAAGTTCTGATTCATCCACCGTATTGACCAGGCATTGCACCTTCAGAATTTCGATTTGGTTTAGTCTTTACAAGATTCTTTTAATGGAAAAAAACTCAATTCCCTGGAAGACTGTACAGGCACCAAGAACAGTTCTTTGCATAAAAATAAAAAGTTTTGGGGAGATGGAATTATGAAGTTGCCTGAAAAAATGGCAGAAAGTAGTGGAACAAAATGGTGAATACATTGTTCAATAAAATTCTTTGTGAAAATGAAAAATGTGTCTTTTATTTTTTCCTTAAGAACTGAAGGAAACATTTTTGCCAAGTCAATAGATCAATACATGGTATCTGTGATTTTCCATCACAATCTCTTCAATGTGACAGATATGCTTGAATATTCTTTAGCAAAACCAGGTCCTGAGCACAGTCTGACAGTTGAATGGACAAAGGTGACACTAACTTTCCAATTACTCAGGGTATGTTTTATATTATTTATCTGTTAACAGATGTGATGGATCTGTGTTTTGGTTCGATATTTATGATGAATGGAGAAGGAACACCAGCTGCTCAATCTAACCTTTGAACCTGGAGGCCTAAAGCAATCTGATTGAAGTGACGTGAAACGTAAGATGGGAAATTATGGTTTCTTGTTATATGTAGAAGCCTTTTCAAGTCTTTCCACTGATGCCACAACAAAACTGCCTTACCTCCCATACAAGGATGCATTCACGATTGCCCAGTCACTGAGAAGAAGGAGCCTGGCAAGCAATCTACCCAAACTGCGTGGAGCACTTTAAACACCCAAGTCCTGGAATAGTAGGTTTCCAAAAGAAAGGCGTCATGGTTAGCTTCTACACACAGACATGTTCTGTATTTTGCAAGTTTACAACCACCTGGATTCATCCTGTAGAGATATCCAAAGGCTCAAAATCCATACAATGATGCCTTTTGTCATTTATTTTCCATAGGCTTACACTTTTTTGTTTCCTTTTGTATCAAAATCTTTAGATTTGAAACACAGATCCCTGGATTCTTCAACTCATCCTTCTGATTTCTGATAAATAACAGGGGATCAGGCAGAGGAAGGGGAAAGGCATCTGACTTTCTAAAAAAGAATATTCTTTTATTCCTAGGCAGTGGGCCTTCTAGGAATAACTAGATATAGTATCTTAAAATCCTAAATATTGTGACTTCCCTGGTGGTCCCGGGGTAAAGGATCCACCTTTTGAAGCAAGGGATGCAGGTTGGATGGATGCCTGGTTGGAGAACTAAGATCCCACGTGGTGCAGAGCAATTGAGCCCTCGAGCTACAACTAGAGAGAGTCTGTGCAGGGCCTTGAAAGACTTCATATGACGGAGCAAAGATCCCACATACTGCAACTGAGACCCAACACAGCCAAATAATAAACAAATAAAATCCTATACATATTGAATCTAGAGGGATTTCGAAGGTAAATAAATAAGTGCTTTATTATGTCATGCTTTATTTAGTCTTATGAGCATTTGCATTGTGAAAACTTGGGTATCTCACTATTAAAAATCCACCTACTTGTCCTGGTTCCTTGATTTTTCCTCTTTTCGAATTGACCATTGTTTATTTTCTCCTCCTTACATTAAGCACATTTTGCCCCCGCCCCCCACCCAAACGCTCCCTCCACTCGAAGATTCTGTTTTGGAGGAGAGCAGGACATCATATCCCTTTCCATTTGGAGATGAGTTAGGGGCATGTTCTCCTTGCCCAGAGTCTGTAGGATGAACCCTGGTGGGAGTAGGCTTGGGAGTGTTCTAGGACCTGCTTCTCAATAAGCTGTTCCCCTGGCAGAGACCACGTTACTCTGTATTTAAATTTTTCTAAGACTAGGCTAGGTCCCACGTTTATAAGACCAGGCCAGGTTAAAAACAGTAATAGACACCCAGAGCTGGCTTTTGATTATGCTTGTCCTCATTCGTTTCTTTTTTCTTTCAAGTCAATAGAAATCCATGCAAATGGGAAGGTGTTTGGCTGCTGTGTGATTTATTACTCAGTCTTTGCAGGATCCGTACATGTCATTTGAATATTTGCAGTCACATGCAAGTTGTGCCTGGTGCTCTGTATTTTGAATGTAGGAATCTTTACTGCACTAACCAAGACATATTATTCACCGCTCTGGAGGTAGCAGAAGATTGATTTATTCTAGCACGTTCTGCTCACCCAGCAGCTGTTGGATTCAAAATCATTTGCTTAGAAAATCCATCAGAATTAAAGAGCAAATTTTAAAATAAATTGCTATCATTTTCATCTGCAGCCTAGCTGCATACACCATGGGAAGTACAAACATTCTTTTGTGTAACGTTTCTTTGAACCTCTTCCTCATAACAACGCTTGTGAAAGCAAGCGCCTGGGGGAGTTTTTCCAGTGACAGCAGCCTGTGTTTGACCTCGTGAGTTGAGATGGGCTTTCAACTTCATCTGATTTGTGTTAATGACAAGCAGCCTCATCCAAATGAGTCAGAACTCTTAAATCATTGTAGATTTCCGGCTCTGAAGGAGTGAACAATCGAGAAAGGGAAAATGGTTGCTCATCCATCCTCCCAAATACTAAGAGAAGCCTGGCCCAGGGCTCCTTCCCACTCAGTGAGGCTGACCTCTTGGGAAACATCCTTAGGGCTTGAACTTTCTTTGCTGGAAATGTTGAGTGACTCCTGTCTCCTGGTCCATTCAGCTTAGGTACCCCTTTGAAAGCATCCCTCAAGAGGACCATTGGTATCATATCCATTAACAGGAGAAAATGAGATTTAAAAACGAAGTCACTTCCAGCAATTTGGTGGCAAATACAAAGCTGAGTGGTCAGAATTCTGCTTACTCCAACCCTGTTGCTAACACAAACTGACTCATGTTGCTTCTCTAGACTTTACATAAATAAAGTTTTTTTCTGAACTGCCCTGAAATGATTTGCCTTCAAAGGCTTATCTTATAATCTTGACCCCTGGCTCACTCATCTTCATCTTTCAGCTACACGTAGTCAGTATTGTCTAGTGGATAAGGCCCCAGGGCTTGAGAGTGAGTTGCTTTGGCTAATTTTCACCATTTGTCCATCATGTGACCTTGGACACATTAATCAGGTTGAACCATATGAGACTGCCATATCTGAAGTTCCAAACCAGGTGAATATTAGCAATTAATTTCATATGGTTCATCTTTAATTTCTCTAAATTTTTGCTTTCCTCCTCTGGGAAAAGAGACAAAGTAAAAGAACCCACATTTCAGGATCATGATGAAAATCAATGAGATAATAACCTGTTAAGACATGGTATAATATTTGGCACAGGATGAGTGTTGGCTGTTTTTGTCATGGACAGTAGGAACATAAATTAGGTGTCCTTGACTTCAGCTGAATCTGCAGAAGCAGTCATTGCGATCAGATTCTGGTATGCTGGTCTTTCGTGCCATTTTTCAGTTATTATTGTCAGTTGCCAAGTCTTGTCCAAATCTTTGCAATCACATGGACTGTAGCCCGGCAGGCTTTCCTGTCCTTCGCTCTCTCCTGGAGTTTGCTCAGACTCATGTCCATTGAGTCAGTGATGCTGTCTAACCGTCTCATCCTCTGCCATCCCCTTCTCCTCCTGCCCTCAATCTTTCCCAGCATCAGGGTCTTTTCCAATGAGTCAGCTCTTCACAGTAGGTGGCCAAGGTATTGGAGCTTCAGCTTCAGCTGAATGAATATTCCTTCCAATGGATTCACCTTCCAATGAATATTCAGGGTTGATCTCCTTTAGGATTGACTCCTTTGATCTCTTTACAGTTCAAAAGACTCTCAAGAGTCTTCTTCAGCACCACAATTCAAAAGCATCAGTTCTTCAGCACTCAGCCTTCTTGATGGTCAACTCTCGCATCCATATGTGACTACTGAGAAAACCATAGCTTTGACTATATGGACCTTTGTCACAAAGTGATGTCTCTGCTTTTTAACAGACTGTCTAGGTTTGTCATAGCTTTTCTTCCAAGGAGCAAGTATTTCTAAGTTCCTGGCTGCAGTCACCATCCACAGTGATTTTGGAGTCTGAGAAAGTAAAATCTGTCACTGTTTCCATTGTTTCCCCATCTATTTGCCATGAAGTCATGGGACCAGATGCCATCATCTTCATTTTTTGAATGTTGAGTTTTAAGCCAGCTTTTCAGTCTCCTCTTTCACCTTCATCAAGATGCTCTTTAGTTCACTTTCTGCCATTAGAGTGATATCAGTACAGAAATATATATTGATAATGTTTGTAACATGTTGGAAATCTGTATTGCAAGCTGTACCTAGAGAGTTCAACACTGAATTAAAATTTCAAATCAAACCAAGGGTGCTGTCATTTAGAAAGTATTCTCACCAAATCTCTCCCATTCAAAAATCTTTCAAAAATAACCCAATGTTTTTTAATTTCCACTTATTAGAAATTAAATAAGCACTGTGTCCTTGGTGTGGTTAAGCACTGTTCCACATTTGATGGACTATTTGTTTTTCAAATCGAAGAGTTTGGAGTCCTAATCTACCTGCAGAAGGAGGGAGATGAGCTCTTAGGCTGTCCCACAGATCTTCTGAGTGTTACCATCTGCCCAGCTACCCTGTCCCCCAACCCCTGCTCTCTTCCATCCTTCCCTTTCTCCCCAGGGTTCAATCCAGGCTTACAGAGTACCTCTCCCTTCCCTATGTTAATTTGTTTTAGCCAAGGTCTTCTTCTGGTTAAATCAACAATCATCGTCTTAAGAGAGGCTCAAGTTGACAGGACAAAGGAACCCGGGCCCAGGCCCCTCACTCTTCTTGGGTAGCATGGCAGTTGAGAGCAAGAATAGAAGACAATGGGAGTCATAGCTAATGTCTAAAATGTCAGTGATAAGGAAAATGAATGACAAAATACCAGCAGCGTCATTTTGCTCCAGTATACAAGTTAATGAATGGCCTCAGTCCTGTGACGTTTATATTCTGTGCGTGCATGCTAAATTGCTTCAGTCATGTCCCACTCTGTGCAACCCCTATGGACTGTAGCCCTGCCAGGCTCCTCTGCCCATGTGATTCTCCTGGCAAGAATATTCTGTCTCCTGCATTGCAGGCAGGTTCTTTATCACTAGTGCCACCTGGGAGGTCTGACGTTCACACTATAATCAGAAGCAAATGGTGCTCACCCACAAGCAAGCCTAACCTTAAAAATCATTGCATAGCCCTTTATTTCCTACAGAAAACACTTCCTTGATGGTAACAATTATTTAACTGCATAACATTTGTGTCAGCCACGGCTCTAACATTGATTTTGTGTTATATGAACAAGCTAAACAAGAGAATGATCAAGTGATAGATTATGTCGTATAACCTGTAAATATGATAAATGTTCAGAGAAAAGATGAGGCATGACAGGCTTTACAGAAGATCTGGGACCCAAATGATCCAGAAGATGGCCTCTCTTCTTGTTCTGCTTCCATTCTTGGCTCAGTTCTGTGAAGTCTGGCTCTTTCTCAGAAACCTGTAGAAATCCTAATTTCCTCAAAGCAAAAGAAAATTCTTGATCTTGAACTTCGAGATGTTGGGTTCCATAACTGACCGTCCCCATGACGTTGAGCTCTCCTCACTCCCGGTGTTGATTTCATGGTACTAACCTAAGCAACCTTTGCTGGTTGGTTAGTTGGTAAGCAAAGTCTGACTCTTGCGACCCATGGCATGTAGCCCACCAGGCCCCTCTGTCCATGGGAGTTCCGAGGCAAGAATACTAGAATGGGTTGTCATTTCCTTCTCCAGGGGATCTTCCCGACCCAGGAACTGAACCCGCATCTCCTGCATTGGCCAGCAGTTTCTTTATCGCTGAGCCACCAGCGAAGCCCAAGCAACCTTCATTAACCTCCTCCATTCTCGCCTCTCATTCGTACCTCTGAGAGCTTACACTAACCTCTACTCCTGTGAATGCTGCTGCTGCTGCTTCTCTTCCTTCTTCCCCGTACCCTCCCCAAATCTCCACATTTCCATCTAACTCCCTTTTTAACTCCATCTAACTCTGACCATGCAATCGCTTGAATCAAGCTGATGACAGATAACTATGTCAGAAAATGTGGTTTGGAGTTTTTTGGTGTGGCAAAATGGTTGTTTCTCTTTTATCCTCTTACTTATTTTCATGTGTGTGTTCCTCGTTGCCCTGGAAAAGTCAAAACTCTTCTAGAGCAGAAGAGCCATCTTCTCTCTGCTCGAATGCTTCCCATAGCGCTGAGTGCTCTGCACACAGTGGGCGCCCCAGAGTTGTCACAGGCTGATGGAAGTAATGAGAGCTTCAACAGCCTCAGGAACCCACAGGCCACAGAGTGGTTTGATCACACTTGCTGATTATCTCTTCTTCCAAACTCTGGGCAGAAAGCCAAAGCCCACCCAAGATGTTGTAATGGTCTTATAATGACACAGTATTTGTTTACAAGCCTTCTTAAGAGAAAGTCAATTTGTGAGCATCTAAAGCTTTCGAGACTTATTGTCTGATTAACCCTCCTACGGTGGCTTGAGAGTGATCTAACCCCTATAGAAAAGGAGCAGCGACAGAGGATATGGAGCCTCCTTTATACATGTCTTTGTTGACATCCGTAAGACTATTACAGAGAAACCTCTGATTCCCTTACTCCTGGAAACCTCCTTCACTCACATTGACCAATGGTAATCATTCTATTTTTAAAATATTTTATAGTGTCTAATATTGGAGAAGGAAACGGCAACCCACTCCAGTGTTCTTGCCTGGAGAATCCCAGGGACGGGGGAGCCTGGTGGGCTGCCATCTATGGGGTCGCACAGAGTCGGACACGACTGAAGTGACTTAGCAGCAGCAGCAGCATAGTGTTTAATGTCTGTATTAACTTGATCTTTGCATAAATTGATCTTTGACATTTATAGCTGAGAAATAAAATTCATATTTTGTGGCACGACAAGAACAATTTAAACATACAATTATTTTCTGCCCTTTGACTCCTCTCTCTTCCTTAGTGTGCATTGTGTATCTGCATTATGTAACATCCAAACCTCTCCCACGGGCAGAAGTACCTGCTCAAAGACAACAAGCAACATTTTCTTAGGATAAACAAGACAAATCCTGAGAACATAACATTCCCTCTTGATCTTGTAAGAGGCCATGATGATTCCTAGATCCAGATTGTGTAAACTGTCTACAGCCCTCTGTCTCCAAAACCTTATATAACTGCCTTGACTTAGAAGGGGCAGAACAGTTCTCAGAGCTTTCTGAGATGCTATTCCCAGCTTACAAGGTTAAATTTTGGTTCTGGTAAATTTTTCCATTTTTCTTAGATCAGCTGATTAATCTTTCATCAACATAGCAATAAACAAATAATGTCAGCCAGTAACAATGACTGATGATACAAAGTAGAACTTTCCTGATAATTATCCCCTGAGGCAGAGTTCACAGACAATTTTTCTTCTTATTCTTTACCTAAAATGGCAATTAGAGGGCTTTCCAAGTGGCTCACTTCCCTTGTGGCTCAGTTGGTAAAGAATTCGCCTGCAATGCAGGAGACCTGGGTTTGATCCCTGGACGGGAAGATCCCCTGGAGAAGGGAAAGAGTACACACTCCAGTATTCTTGGGCTTCCCTGGTGGCTCAGATGGTAAAGCATCTGCCTGTAATGCGGGAGACCTGGGTTCAATCCCTCGGTTGAGAAGATCCCCTGGAGAAGGAAATGGCAACCCATTCCAGTACACTTGCCTGGAAAATTCCATGGATGGAGAAGCCTGGTAGGCTACAATCCATGGGGTCACAAAGAGTCAGACACGACTGAGTGACTTCACTTTCACTTTCACTTTCCAAGTGACTCAGTGGTAAAAATTTCACCTGCCAGTGCAGAAGCCATAGGAGATGCAATTTCAGTCCCAGAGTGGGGAAGATCCCTTGGAGGAGGAAATGGCAACCCACTCCAGTATTCCTGCCTGGAGAATCGCATGGACAGAGGAGACTGGTGGGCTACATTCCATGGGGTCGCAAAGAGTCAGACACAACTGAGTGACTGTCCCTGCACACAAATGCCAGTTAGAAAGCCAAGATTCTATTCTTGGCCAGCAAGAGACCTCAGAGATGAAATAAGTTCGTTTCTTTTAAAGTATATGCTTCCATTTCTCCTCCCTTTTCCCCTTAGAAATAGTTACTAGCTAGACTGAAACATGGGAAGTTCTAGCCATTAGGTAGTGATGATATTAAGGCACTTAACTTGCTTTTGCAGCTCTGATGCGTTCCCATGGAAATAACTGTTGGAAGCCAGCAACTGAGAAATAAGAATTCTGGGTTTTCCTTAGCTTCTGGCAGCTAACAAAGAGCCAAATATTCAAACATGCTAAAGAATCTCAAAGTTTTTGATCTAGTGCGTTTACCATAGTCCATAAAGATGGACTTTAACATAAAGTCTATAGTTTTAACTAACATAAGGATGCCATAGTTCCTTTTTTGCAAATTCCTATTTATCTTCTTGATTGTCAACTAATATTTAGGTCACCCCCACAGATTCAGGAAATTAGCTCAGTACGGTAATGCTATCTGGGCTCAAATTTCACAAATGCTATGGGTGGAGCTTGAACAGATTATCTAGATTCTCAGAATCTCCATTTCTTAAGTCAAAGGTAAATTATTATTTACAGGGTAATCATGACTATTAAACAAAAGAAAGCATGGGAAGCATTTGGTGTAAGTTACATAGCAAGTGATAAATAAATGACAAGTGGAACTTAGTGGTGAGATAGAAAAGCAGAAGAATCTATCTGTTTTTACTTCTGCCCATCTCTCCATTCATGAAGGTCCTCAACAAGCTGAGAGGCAACCCTCCCCTTTAACACATGGTTGTAATCTCTGATCCAAAAGACCTTCATGAGGTGTATTAGCTTCCTCTCGATGATGTAACAAATTACCCCAGACTTAGTGCTTTAAAACTACACAAATGTTTTACCTCTGTGTCTGTAGGTCAGAAGTTCTCTGCTCGTGGTCTCACAAGGCTGAAATCAAGGTGTTGGCTGGAGCTGCAGTCCATATCTGGGGCTCAGGGTCCTTTTCCAAGGCCACTGGTTGATGGCAGAATTCAGTCCTTTCTCACACTTTCCTTATGGGCCCCTCCATCTTCAAGCCAATAACAGCACATCAAATCCTTGTGCTTCAACTCTCTCTGAATTATTTTCCCCAGAGCTGAGAGAAAGCTCTGCTTTCAAGGACTCATGTGATTGTATCAGACTTAACTAGGTAACTCAGGGTCATTTTCTGCCTTAAAGTCAGTTGATTAGTAACTTAATTACATCTGCATAGTCCCTTTTGCCATGTAACAGAGCACATTCACGAGTAGAACATCAGATGGCAAAAGTCACGGAGACAAAAAGTCTGCTGAGCTCATGATGCATCCTGTGGAATAACTGAGTTCTTCCACTTAATCTATTACAAATGGGGAAACAGAAAATGATGAGAAGTAACTATGGTCATCTAAATGTCCAGGAACAGAGCCACCATAACCCATGTCTTTTATTCAGTTCTGATAGATGAGTGATTTCCATACCAAGCACTCTAGATCCTACTCAGTCAAATTTCCAGACTCAGCATTAGCCTCCTGTTTCTGACCTGCCATCTTTTAATTTGACTCAATGGCAAGAGAAATGAAAATCAGAAAATATTTTTAAAAAATTCAGTGCTTGCTGTAGAGACCCGCATGGCATTTTGGGTACATGATGGAGAGGCTGGTGCAGAAGACTGGGGAGAGAAGCATCTCTTTCTCCACTGTGTCTCCCCAGAAGCTTCCTGCCCTGTGGCTTCTGTTGGGGAAGGTGGCTCCCCAGCCTTGCTGGAATCACTGTAACTGTGGACAGATGTGAGTCAGAACCCAAGGCATGTGATGCTGGTCTGGGGAGGCTCAACCCCAGGCAATGCCAACCAAAGTCAAAGTAATATGTTCCCCTACCTCCAGCTCCACTCCCAGTTACCAGGCTCTCAACAGCGCCCAGCAGCCTCTGCTCTCCTCCCCACCTCTTCCCTGTATCCCACCCTCCAGCTGTACCAGATTCCTGAAAACCTGAGCACAGCTCAGAACACAGAGATGTGAACCTGGAAAAAATCTTTTTATTTTATACTGGAGTATAGCTGATTAACTAGTGGTGGTAGTTTGAGGTGGACAGCAAAGGGATTCAGCCATACATATACATGTCATGTGTCCGTTCTCCCCCAGACCCTCCTTCCATCCAGGCTGGCACATAACATTGAGCAGAGTTCCATGTGCTATACAGTAGGTCCTTGGTTATCCATCTGAAATATAGTAGTGTGTACATGTCCATCCCAAACTCCGTAACTATCCTTTCCCCCTACCCTTCCTCCCAAGCAACCATTCTCCAAGTCTGTGAGTCTGTATCCGTTTCACAGAGGTGTGATTTTAAGCTAAATTTTCTGGTAACTTATCATGCCAAAATAGATAACTAACAGAATGGAATTAGCCACAGATAAACAATAAAATACTCATCCATAAAAAAAAATTTAAAAATTCACCTATTTTTAAATTTTATTTTACAATATTAAAAAGCAGACATCAAAAGTCTACATCTACCATGATGCAGACTTTAAATATATTACAATTTTATTTGTCAATATACCTTAATAAAGATGAAAGCAATCAAAAGGTACTATACATATTTTCTCTTCTGGGAGACACCATGGAAGCAGGTTTCAGTGGTGTGAATGGGTCTAAGGCAAACAGACCCTCAAATCATTTTCATGAAAACATGTTCAAAGAACCACACGTTCTCTGTAATATTTTCTAAAAGTCATGGGCCAAGGAGGTCCATTCCAGATTTTTCCACCCACAGCCAGCAGTGAATGACCTCTGTTCAGAAGTCTGGGCATGAAGTAAGTCAATAAACAGGTGAAAGGGGGGAAGATCTGGGCTAAACTTGTGAAATCAAAGAGCGTCAGTATTTGGCTTAAAACCATCAAGATGTTGTAGATGTATGTACGCCATGAGGTTTCTAGAAGCATAGGGACATTTAATTATTTACAAGAATGTGAAGAATGTCATCCTTTTGGCCCTATGCTTCTCCAGGATAATTGGGAGGGATTCTCAGAGCTGTAACTAATAATGTTAAAATCAAATGGAAACTTTCCCAGAAACATTTACCTGCTTTTGAACTACAGTCTTCCCTAGGTAGGTCAGGAAACAAGACCTAAATTGAAAACGTGACCTACTTCAGAGGAAAGAGCCCCTAAGTCCCCAGCACTGAGCCGTGAGCACCAGCTTCCAATGCTGATGCTATATGCATGAGCTAGACTGTCAATTTGCTCCATCGTCACTTCCTGTGATGGTGTGATTTACATCTCATCAGCCAGAGTGCATGTCCTTGCTCACGGATGAAGGCCAGACCAACTCTTCTGCTTGAAGTTTTTTTTTAAACAAAACTTTCTTCTTTTGGAAAACAAGCATCCCCAAAGCCCCGAAGAACATTTGCATTTTGGTTGCTAATGTGGTCACTGAGGAACACTCTTGCTTACTTTGCAAATATTATGTTGACTCAGAGAACACCTGTCTCTAGAGAAAGACCCTCTTCTTCAGTGCTTTCCCAAGACATTATAGATAAAGCAAGTCACCAAGGCTGAAGACTAAGTAATCTAACATTATTCCCTGTAGGAATGAACCATCCAATGTGAAGCAAAGTAGGCCTACAAATGTTTGTAGATTTACAAAACTAGGCCTACAGATGTTTAATCAATTTGGAAATTTTAAGAGTCAGCATTTGCATCTGCTGTTACAAATAACCCTCAAATAGCAGCAGCATGTCAAAACAATTATCTCTCATTCTTGCTCCAGGCTGAAGCAGGAGTTCCTTTTTAAAGAGTTTTTCTGGAATGCCTTTCCTTCCATGAAGACACAGGTGTCCAGTCTCCATCTTGTTGTTCCAGTCTCTAAGTCCTCAAATTCTTTCCATCCAACTGGTAGTTGGAGAAAAACAAGTGAGTCATGGTTTCCAAAGTGTGCAGGCCATGCCGTGTGTGGCAGGGAATTCACAGGGGTGCCACAAGCTATGTAAAACATTTTAAGGAAACACAGCTATACGATGCCTTTGTTGAACATTGCAAAAACTGCTAGCTTAAGGTAATTCCAGTTTTGTCATTAAACCATTACTCATTTCTAAAGTCCTCTATTATTTTTATTGAAATACAATTGGCATATAACAATGTGTAAGGTTAATTTATATGATGTACTGACAAGTCACATATTTATAGTACAGTATAAATTACCTCTATAACATTAGCTAGCACCACTATCACATCATTTTTTGTGTGTTTTTTAAGATCTAGTCTCTTAGGAACTTTGAAGTTTATAAGCCAGTATTGTTGACTCTTGCCACTATGCTGTGCATTAGCTCTCCAGGAATTATTTATCTACTAGTTCCCAGTTTATAGGACTTCCCTGGTGGCTCAGAGGATAAAGCATCTGCCTTTAATGCGGGAGACTCGGGTTTGATCCCTGGGTCGGGAAGATCCCCTGGAGAAGGAAATGGCAACCCACTCCAGTATTCTTGCTTGGAGAATCTCATGGACTGAGGAGCCTGGTGGGCTGCAGTCCATGGGGTCACAAAGAGTCGGACACGACTGAGTGACTTTACTTACTTTACTCCCAGTTTATACACTTAAACAAATCTCCACACTTCCTCTACACACCCTCAACCCAGCCCTCGGTAACCATCATTCTACTCTCTGATTCTACAAGTTCAGCTTTTTTAGCTTCTATGTATAAGTGATGTCATACAGTACTTCTCTTTTCTTATCTGATTTATCTCACTTAGCATAATGCCCTCAAGGTTTATCCATGTTGTCACAAATGGCAGGATTTCCTTCTTTCTTGTGGCTGAATAGTATTCGTGTGTGTGTGTGTGTGTGTGTGTGTGTTGCTTGCATTTCTTTATCCATTTATTCATTGATGGTCACTTCCATTCTTTCTATAGCTTGCCTATTGTGAATAATACTGCAGTAAACATAGGAATCTTTATATCTCTTTGAACTCCTGTTTTCATTTCTTTTGGATATATACCCAGGATTGGAGTTGCTGAACCATATGATGGTTCTATTTTTAATCTTTTAGAAAAACTTCATGCTGTTTTCCATAGTTGCTACATCAACTTATGTTCCTGCCAACAATGTACAAGGATTCCTTTATCTCCACATCCTTACCAACACTTGTTACCTCTTGTCTTCTTGATGATAACCATTCTGACACGTGTGAGGTGACATCGCATGGTTTTGATTTGCATTTCCTAATAATTAGTGGTGTTGACTATCTTTTCATGTACTTGTTGGTCATTTAAATGTCTCCTTTGGAAAAAGCTCCATTTAATTTCTCTGCCCATTTTTAAATTGTATTGTTTTATATTTCCTCATTGAATTATATGAGTTATTATATAATTATATTAACCCTTTGTCTGATAAATGGCTTGCAGATATTTTTTTCTCATCTCTTTGGCTCTGCAGAAGTGTTATATAATTCCACTTACTGACTTTTGCACTGGTTATTTTTGCTTTTGTTATCATGCTTAAGAAATTAATGTCAAGGACTTTCTTTTCTATATTTTCTTCTAGGAGTTTTAAGGTATCAAGTCTTATGTTTAAGTCTTTAATCCACTTCCAGTTAGTTTTTATGAGTGGTGTAATATAAGGATTAAATTTGTTTTTCCTCATGTAGCTATCTAAATTTCTCGATACAACTTACTGAAGAGACTATCCTTTCCTTGTTGAATGTTCTTGGTTTCCTTGCCAAGGGGTTCCCAGGTGGCACTAGTGGTAAAGAACCTGTCTGACAATGCAGGAGACTTGGTTTCCTCGTCAAATATTAGTTGACCATATACGCAGGAGTTTATTTCTTCGCTCTCAGTTCTGTATCACTACTGTGTATATCTATTCACCTGTGCCATTCTATTTTATTAAAATTACTATGGTTTTGCTTGAAATCTGAAAGTGCAATGCCTCCAGCTTTATTTTTTCTCATGAATCCTTTAGCTGTTAGGAGTCTTCTATGATTTCACACAAATTTTAGGATTTTTTTTCTATATTGGTTCAGTCTCTGAACTGAAGAGCATCCTGGCTCCTTTGATGGGAAAAGGCTATCACTTCCTTGGTTAAATTTATTCCTAAGTATTTTATATTTTTTACTTTGCCATGAGGCTTACATAAGACATCTCGTAGATAAAAGTCTGTTTTAAGCTGATAGCACATTTTGTTCAATCATTCTCAAAATCTTGTCCTTTCACTCTGCTCCTTTAATAATTTTATTTCATTATTTACTTGTTTATATTGTGTATTCTTTTACCCAGTACACTAGCTATAATTTTTAATAGTCTTTTTCTTTGATATTTATATTATAGTTCAGTGGTTAACACATTATCCACTTACAGGTTTTAAGTTTTCTACATCTGATTTATATTTACCTTTGCCAGTATACAGTATACTTTTGTATGTTTTCATGTCTTTTCATTTCAGCTTGAGAACTCCTTTCAGCATTTCTTGCAAAATTGGAATAGTATGGTAAAATGCCTCAGCTTTTGTCTTTTTTAGGAAAATCTTTTTTTTTTTCTTTTCATATCTGAATGATAACTTTCCTGGATAGAGTATCTTTGACTGGCAGTTTTTTCTTTCAACACTTTGATTATGTCATTTTACTTTCTCCTGGTCTGTAGGATTTCTGCTAAAATCTATAGATGGGCTAATGGAAGTTCCTTTTAGGTTGTAATATCTTTCTTTTCCCCTGACTACATTTAGAATTCTTTCTTTATCTTAAATTTTTGACAATTATATTATAATTGATCAAGCCAGTCAATCCTAAAGGAAACCAACACTAAATATTCACTGGATGGACTGAAGCTGAAGCTCCAATACTTTGGCCACCTGATGTGAAGAACTGACTCATTGGAAAAGACCCTTATTCTGGGAAACATTGAAGGCAGGGGAAGGGGACAAAAGAAGATAAGATGATTGGATGGCATCACCAACTCAATGGACATGAGTTTGATCAAGCTCTGGGAGATGGTGAAGGACAGGGAAGCCTGGTGTGCTGCAGTCCATGGGGTCACAAAGAGTCATGACTGAGTAACTGAACAATTATAATGTGTCTTGGAGAAGATCTTTGATACAATAGAGTGATCTATTAGCTTTGTGAAATTTGATATCTGATTCTTTTTTCAGATTTGGACAGTTCTTGGCTACTATTTCTTTAAATAAATGATTTGCTGTCTTCTCCTTCTGTAATACTGAATATTCAGCTACTTGTTTTTTGATGGAATCCCATAGATCATGTAGGCATTCTTCATTCTTTGTCCTTTGTTCTCCTCTAACTGGGCTATTTCAAATTTTCTCTCCTCTAATCCTCTAATTCTGTCTTCTATTCACTCTACTGTACTGCAGATGGTCTTTATTGCACTTTTTAAAAATTTTCATTCTTCAAGTTCTTCAGCTCCAGACCTCTGTTTGTTTGCTTTTTTTTTTTAAAATAATATCTATACGTTTGAGGGGAAAAAATCTCATTTTGATCATGTATTTTTTTTCTTGAGATTTCATTGAATTATCTTTCTCAGTTTTTTGTAGCTTGTTGAGTTTCTTGAAAACATATATTTTGAATTCTTTATCACCACATCACATAACCTTTGAGCTGTTATGATAATAGTGATATGATAATTGAAGAATCATTATTTTTCTTTTTGCAATGGCATGTTTTTTGATCTTTTGCATTCCCTGCAGCTTTGCATTGCTGCTTTTGCATTTGAAGAAACAGTGCATGCATTCCAACTCTTTGTGACCCCGTGGACTGTGGCCTGCCATGCTCTGCCCATGGAATTCTCTAGCAAGAATACTGGAGTGGGTTGCCATGTCCTACTCCAGGGGATCTTCCCAACCCAGGGATTGAAACTGCATCTCTCTCTCTCTCTCTCTCTCTCTCTCTCTTTTTTTAGCTGAAAGTAATTTTTTTCCACTTTTTTAAAGATTTATTTTTAATTGGAGGATAATTGCTTTACAATATTGCATTGGTTTCTGCCATACAACAACGTGAATCAGCATAAGTATACATATATCCCCTTCCTCTAGAATATGCCCCCAGCCCCACCCCATCCCACCCCTCTAGGTTATCACAGAGTACCATACTGAGCTCCCTGTGTTTTGTATAGCAACTTCCCATTAGTTATCTATTTTAACACAGGCAGGTATTCCAAGAGCTTAGAGTGAACCTGCGTCTCTTGCATTGCCTGCACTGGCAGGTGGGGTTTTTTTACCACTAGTGCCACCTGGGAAGCCCAACTCCTCTTTGCTTGTTGCCTTCAGAATGGGTGGGCTTCCCTGGTGGTTCAGATGGTAAAGAATCTGCCTGCAATGCAGGAGACCCAGGTTCAGTCCCTGGGTCGGGAAGATCCTCTGGAGAAGGAAATGGCAACCCATTCCTGTATTCTTGCCTGGAGAATTCCATGGACAGAGGAGCTTGGCGGGCTACAGTCCATGGGGTCGTAAAGAGTCAGACGCAACTGAGTGACTGACACTTTCAGAACGGGTATTATGTTTGGTGGTATTATCTGCGGGTTTATCTGTCTTTGTATGGGTTCTTGTTCCCTTCTTCTTGTTCCCTCTTGTGGCTGGATTCTTAAGCTTTCACATTTTCTCTGGTTCTTTCAAGTCACCCAAGCTGGCTACTGGAGTCTTCTTTTTGTTTTCCAGAAGGTGGTGCTATGGCTCAAGTATGTGGTTTCTTCTTGCCCACAGCCTATGCCCTCTTTTCTGAGCATGCTCCCTGCCTACCAGAGCTCTCATCACCACACATGGCTGCATGTGCAAGGAGTCAGCCACGGAACTGGAGGAGGCACAGGTTTAGCACTTGGTTACTGGGGATGCCCACAGGCCTGGGGAGACTCCTGAGTATGGTATCCCAGAGGGTCCTGGGTGGACTTCCAGACAATCACAGTCAGTAGGAACCTTGCCCCTTTTCTGCCTCTTTCCCAATCTCCTTTTCCCCTAGGCATGGAGTTTCTGACTCAGCACTCTGGGTGCTGCTGGAGAGAAATGGGTTTCTCCAGCCATGACCAGCACAGCTGGGGTTGCCAGGCACTCACTTGCTGCCATCCTTTTCTCCTGAGGGAGAGGTTGCCACCACCATATGCATCAAACTCTGTGCAATGTTCCTTGGTAGAAGTGGCTGGGAAAGTTTATTTTACCACTACTTCCACTATGATAAAGTCATATATATATATATGGCTTCCCAGGTGGCACTAGTGGTAAAGAACCCACTTGCCAATGCAGAAGATATAATAGACATGGTTCCAATCCCTGGGTCAGGAAGATCCCATGGAGAAGGGCATGGCAACCCACACCAGGGTTCTTGCCTAGAGAATCCCATGGACAGATGAGTCTGGTGGGCTACAGTCCATGGGATCCCACAGGGTCCCGGATGAAGTGACTTAGCATGGATGTGTGTGTGTGTATATATATATACACACACAAATGTGTATATATACACATTTGTTGTTGTTCAGTCGTTCAGTCGTGCAGCATGCCAGGCGTCCCTGTCCTTCACCATCTCCCGGAGCTTGCTCAAACTCATGTCCATTGAGTTGCTGATGCCATCCAACCATCTCATCCTCTGTTGTCCCTTTCTCCTCCTTCCTCCTATCTTTCTCAGCGTCAGTTAGTCGGCTTTTCACATCAGGTGGCCAAAGTATTGGAGCTTCAGCTCCAGCATCAGTCCTTCCAGTGAATATTCAGAATTCTTTATGGTCAACTCTCACATCCATACATGAGTATATATATACACACACATGCTTATATATTTTTGCTTCAATGTTTTGCTGGAATCTCCTTCCCAGGTGGTTGAGCCTCTGCAAATCTGTCTCCGGCTTGTGTATCTGCTGAGTGTATCTGCTTGTGTATCAGCATTCTTCTGAGATACATATATATACACACACACACACACATATATATACATACATATACATTACAATGTACATATATATGTATATTCTGATTGCAGCAAGAGGGGTTAGGGCGGGTTTTCTGGCTTCTCTCATTCCACAGTCCATACCAAGGTCTGTCTGCCTATTACTGGGTGCACGGGTGGGCAGGATTCCTCTCAGGTGCTGGGGCCCATGATGTTAGATCCCACAATACCCACAAGGCTGCTTTTGTTCATGAATGGATGCCTATTTTGCTATCAGAAAGAGAGGATAAAAAGAGGAACACCTTACACCAGTGTGATGCTGGTATCACTGATAATGCCATGTCTTTTCGAAGCTAGGTTTTCAGCCACTGTTGTTAGAAAAAGCAGTTTCCATGTGGAAATCAATGCACAACAGGAAATGAGAGTGACTGTGTCCAATCAGATTCCCCAGGTTTAAGTTATGCAGCGCCCAAATGACAGACGCATTCCAGTAGTAGCTGTGGTTCTTCCGTCGACATTCCGCTGGCGGGAGTTTACTAGGTAGCTATACTGAAGAGTAAAGGAGGATGGGAAAGTCAGTCTAGCTGTTCACCTAGGAGAAAAAAGAAAACAATCTGATGAAAGACTGAGTGTTAGTTGCTCGGTCGTGTCTGATTCTTTGCAACCCCAAGGACTGTAGCCTGCCGGGCTCCTCTGTCCATAGAATTCTCCAGGCAAGAATACTGGCGTGGGTTGCCGTTTCCTTCTCCAGGGGAACTTCCCCACCCAGGGACCAAACCCGGGTCTCCTGCATTACAGGCAGATTCTTTACCTCCCGAGTCACAAGAGAAGCCAATACAGATGAAAGACTAGCCATTCTGTATTTTGAAATGAATAGACAGGGGCACAACAGCGTCCCACACCCACGGTCTGACTTGTACTGAAAACTGTTGACACAAACACTCTCTGTAACTCAGCATCCCCATCACCGCTTCCATCCTACCTCTCTTCTCATCCACAAAATACATAAAAGCCATGTGCTCACTTGCCTCTCGCAACCTCATAAACTGGGTGGAGCAAAGACTATCCCCATTCTGTCCCATCTCACAGACTAGATTACTTTAGTCACCCAGATAGTGAGTAACAGAAACCAGACCCAAATCCCAGTTTAACACCACATTAAGAGTTATTTATGCTTTAGCCAACCTCTAGGTCAGAGGATTCAGTGGACAGATGTGGGGCTTGTATTCAAGACAGGGTCATGATCTGACTGGCAGGGGGCTAGGATAAGCAGGAATGGGCAGCAGGCTTGTCAGACAAGCAGCCTCTGTTCTACACACAGTTATCATGTTCTGAAAGTGACAGTTCTTGTGATGTGAGAGACTGTCATCAAGGGATGTTCTTCAGCTCCTACTGTCCCTAACAAGCTCACAGACGTCTGGTCTCAGCACTTCCCCAGCTTTCTGACTTACACGGGCGTTTCACGGCCAGCTGTCAATCACAGTGACAACTAATCGTGGAAATGAGGTTATTAGGAGAGATAATTGCCACCTGGATCTCGTCTACAATTTGAACTGTCTTATAATTTTAGCACATTTCTCTCAAAGGCATATTTTCCTAATGTGATTTAGTTATATTAGAAGCAGTCTCTTTTTTTCTTTAAGGTTGTTACTGTTAATGGGAAGCAAGGAGGCAGGTGAAGAGTGGGAGGAGGACTTTCTGGGGTTTGGAATCTGCCAGTAATAACCCACAACACACAGGACCCTGATCGAGTCTGCATAGACGTGCAGGACCCTGATCAAGTCTGTATAAGCCTTTGCCTAACAGATGCAGCTGCTCATTCTCCTAAGTTCCCTTCTGCCCCAGTAAACAGGAGGGAAGAAGCCAGAGCCCTGGACCTGAAGAAGTGCAATCTATGGTCTTCCTGCTCTGAACAGCGGGCTTGCGCCCAAGGATAACTGAACTATTGAGGACAGTTGAGAAGGACTTCTCTCGCGTGGCCCATCTTTATGTTACTGAATTTTCTGTTCACATTTATGTTTTTCTCCAAGCTTCAGATGAAAGTCATTAGAGGCAGAGATTTCATCTCTAGGTGCAGGTCAAAGGCCAGTTGGCTTGCTGATATATTCTTTTTTTTTTTTGGCAGTCAGCTAAAATATGCCAGTTTCAGGGCATGTGCTAAGAGATGATTTGAGAATAGGTTCTGGGAAGAAAACCGAGTTCTCTTGTGCTTATCAGTGATTTATTGCTGCCTGAATCAGAACTAGCTTGCCTGCAAAGCTATACTTACAGCCAGACCAATTGAGTCTGACAGGGCTGAAGCTAAAATTATTGATGAAAGGGCTGAAGACCGCATATGAGAAGTTTATTCTTTTGGTGTGCTTTCTAGACGTGCGTGCAAGTGGTTCCCAGAGAACATTTACACCCCGCGGTTTTCTCTATTCTAAAACACAGTCTACTCTGGGAAACCATGGGGAGTACAGTATGAAGAATTCTCAGTTTTTCTTTCCTGACCCTACAAGGAAATCTCATAGACATTTCCATTGCTGTAAGGTACCTTCCCGTGACCCCTGTATATGGTGCTAGTAAATTATCCTGCTTGTGAAGATTCCTGGAGAGCCATAGAAATGGCCTGGTCCTTGTCAAAATGTAGAAAAGAAAAAATCCTAAAGTTTTCAGCGATTCATTTAAACTTGTCTAGTTAGAAAGAGTTGGACATGACTGAGCAACTTCACTTTCACTTTTGACTTTCATGCATTGGAGAAGGAACTGGCAACCCACTCCAGTGTTCTTGCCTGGAGAATCCCAGGGATGGGAGAGCCTGGTGGACTGCCATCTACAGGGTCGCACAGAGTCAGACACGACTGAAGCGACTTAGCATCAGCAGCAGCAGTTAGAAAGAGATGGTAACAAACTAGACCACAGAGTTTTCAAGGCCTAAAGAGAACTTCCCAGTAAGTCTGAGCTTTGGCATAACCCCATCCATTTTATTCCCTCACCCGCTTTCTCAGTAATCAACACTGTTTGAGATCTACCATTCACTATGTGCCCGGATGTGGTACCAAATGCTTTCTACACATTGTATCATTTAATCCTCACAATGACATAAAGGGATGAGGTGAGATAAAAATCAACTCTCAGTGTAAAACGAGTAGCTTGACTCCAAAATACTCACTCCAAACCCGCATAAAGATTGCCTTTTAGTCAGACCGAAATGGTGATTTTCAGCTTCTTCTGTATTTGTGAGATATTTTCTCAAATAACAAGATGTTTTGAGATGACTTCAAGGAATGTTAAGATTCACAGTGGCACTCATTATAACACCATTTGCAGTGACAGGGTTGGACCCAGAGTTTGTCATACTGAGTAAAGTAAGTCAGGCAGAGAAGGACAGATATCATATGAGATCACTTATATGTGGAATCCAAAACAACGGTACAAATGAGCGTATTCACAAAACAGAAATAGAGTCACAGACGGAGAAAACAAATGTATGTTTACCAAGGGGAAAGAGGAGGGAGAGATAAACTGGGAGGCTGGGATTGACATATATACACTACCATATATAAAATAGATAACTAATAAAGTCCTACCCTATAGCACAGGGAACCCAGTACTCTGCAATGGCCTCTGTGGGAAAAGGACTTTAAAAGGAGCGGAAATATGAGTATGTATAGCTGGTTCACTTTTCTGTACAGCAGAAACTAACACAACATTGTAAATCAGCTATACTCCAATAAAAATTAATTAAGAACAGAACAAAATGGCCCTCGTGAGGTCAGCACTCATTTAGGGATTATCAATACTAGATCGTGTCACTGTGCCACAGATTCCAATAAGACTCTCCACAGCGTCCATCCTGTTCCCTGGTATCTCTCGGGCCTTGGGTCTCTGTTCAAACAGAACTTGTTGCCCAAACCAAGGGAAGAAATTCACCTACATTCCTAGAAGCGCTGGGACTTACCTGATGTTGCTTTGTTGTTCTTCTGTGCCGTGTATCTCCGGCTTAGAGAAATCGTGCCCTGCGCAGCTCATAGCGGGGCCGCTATAGCACAGCGTTCCTACGGAGAGTCATTGCTACAGGATGCATATATACTTGTAACTGCTTGTTTATTTATTTGCTTTGTTTGGGGCTGTGCTGGGTCTTCACTGCTCTCGGTGGGTTTTCTCTGGTCCTGGTGCACAGGCTTCGCATTGCCGTGGCTCTGCTTGTGGCCGAGCAGGGGCTCTGCAGCTCACACGCTCAGTAGTCGTGTCTCACAGGCTCTAGGGTGTGCGTGGTGGTCGTGACGCACAGGCTTGGTTGCCCCTCGGCATGTGGAATCTTTCTGAACTGGCGATCAAACCTGTGTTTCCTGCATTGGCAGGTGGATTCTTGACCACTGGACCACCAGGGCGTCCAACAGGACATATTTTTAACTAGAACCCAATGAGTCTTATGCATTGGTGGAATTTGGCAGCCTACTGAAGAATTTTTTGGTTTGCCACTGCAGACAAATAAGAACCACTGGTATGATTAGAAATGGAAGATCTGAACCCTATTCCTTGGTTTATAGTGCAAACAAATTGGTGAAATGCCCGACTTCTCTCATATAAGAATGGCCCTCATCAAGGTAATGGTCTGACCCAAAGAAGTGCAAAACACAAGGTCAGTACCTGAATTTGCTTAGGGGAGAGCAGAGGCATATTTATGTATGCTTTATATCCCCTCTCCATGTATAGATAAGCTTACGCATAGGTGTATGTGGCTGCAGTCATGCTATTCATACACCATGCTGACGTGTATTCTAGTGTTTTTTTCGCATGTCACTTCTAGCTATAAAATCATCTTGTCAACTCATGGAGCGGTAAGAGAGGTCATATATTTGGCGTTCTTCTACCTCTCATCTAGGCTATGGTTTAGAATCAGTGATCCCTAAGGATTTCACTGTGTTGCTGCATATTTATGAATGCTTTATATCCCCTCTCCATGTATAGATAAGCTTACGCATAGGTGTATGTGGCTGCAGTCATGCTATTCATACACCATGCTGACGTGTATTCTAGTGTTTTTTTCTCATGTCACTTCTAGCTATAAAATCATCTTGTCAACTCATGGAGCGGTAAGAGAGGTCATATATTTGGCGTTCTTCTTCTACCTCTCATCTAGGCTATGGTTTAGAATCAGCGATCCCTAAGGATTTCACTGTGTTGCTGAAGACGGCATATGGTCTTTCAAGGCAGCACAGTGCAGACAGACGGTGAGGGTTTAAAGACAAGGCAGGCGTACGTCATTGTATTGCACATTGCTTTATTGAGCTTCACAAATACTGCATTTTTACAAATTGAAGATCTGTGGCAACCCTGCATCGAGCAAGTCTATGAGTGCCATTTTTCCAACCCCATTTGCTCACTTCAAGTCTCTGTGTCAAAGCTACATTTTGGTAATTCTCACACTGTTTCGCCCTTTTTCGTTATTGTGATAGTTGTTATGGTGATCTGTGATCAACAGTCATTAATGTTACTCTTGCAAAAAGATGACAGCTCACTGAAGGTGGAAATGATGGTTAGCATTTTTTGAGCAATAAAACATTTTTAAAATTAAGGTGTGTGCATTGTTTTTATAAACATAATGCTTTTGCACACTTTACAGTACAGTGTAGACCTAACTATGTATTTGTTACGTGTGTGTCTCTGTCCTGGGAACCAACGAATTCGTGTGACTCACCTTATTGCAATGTGCAGTGTATTGCGGTGGTTTGGAACTGAGTCGGCAACATCACCTGCCTGTACAGCCCTTTAAATTACAGGACCTTGGAATACTTCCAGCCTGGTGGTTTTGTGACATTAAAGTTATTTAATGCCTCTAGGTTTGCAATTATCGCTTTAAAGAAAAGAGGAAATAATGTCTGGTTGGATGGTTTGAGAGCTTTGTTACGTGTGTGTCTCTGTCCTGGGAACCAACGAATTCGTGTGACTCACCTTATTGCAATGTGCAGTGTATTGCAGTGGTTTGGAACTGAGTCGGCAACATCACCTGCCTGTACAGCCCTTTAAATTACAGGACCTTGGAATACTTCCAGCCTGGTGGTTTTGTGACATTAAAGTTATTTAATGCCTCTAGGTTTGCAATTATCACTTTAAAGAAAAGAGGAAATAATGTCTGGTTGGATGGTTTGTGAGCTGGAGTCTAGAGTGATGAATGTCTGTGGGGTAGTTCCCAAAGCTACTGATTACTAAGCAAGTGACGGAGGGTACGCAGGCTGAAGGGCTATACCAGGCAAGATTCTTGCGCGTTAGGCTGTCCTCTGTTACCATCTTCTCCAACTAGGTGAGTTCAAGCACATCGCTGAAAACCTCAGGATTTTTCTTTTCTTCGTTTAGAAACAAAGTCCCGTGCTGTTTCCCTGGCTCTCCAGAAATGTATCTGGGCAGAGTAGATTATAGCTGCCCCGCCTTTTCCATGAGTGATACGATTCAAGTTCCCCAGTGGATGCTAAAGCCATGGATAGTTCTATACCCAGTATATACCATGGTTTGGGGGTTTTTTCCTACACATTGTTGTCTCCTACACATTGTTGTTTAGTCATTAAGTTGTGTCCAACTCTTTGTGACCCCATGGACTGGAGCCTACCAGGCTCCTCTACCCATGGGATTTCCCAGGCAAGAATACAAGAATACTTCTTCATCCTACACATACATACCCATGATAAAGTTTAATTTATAAAATAGGCACAGTAAGGGATTAACAATAAAAATAATAGACTGATTGTAGCAATAGACTCCGGTAAAGTTATGTGAATGTTGTCTCTCTCCACATATCTTATTGTACAAATTTAATGTCTTTTTCATCTTAACTAAGCCCTTATTATGTCCTGTGGCCATATCTTTTGCAGTTTGAGGTACAACAAGAAAACTAGTACAAATATCTTTTTCCTTCGTTACAATTTTGTGGATAGAAGATACACTCTTACCATAGATCTTAGTAATCTCAGCATAGTTTTCTTTCTTTTTTTTTATTTTTTTTTCAGCATAGTTTTCTTTCTTTCCTTATTAAGTCGAAAACTT
Organism: Aepyceros melampus; assembly: GCA_006408695.1. Taxonomy (NCBI): domain Eukaryota; kingdom Metazoa; phylum Chordata; class Mammalia; order Artiodactyla; family Bovidae; genus Aepyceros; species Aepyceros melampus. The sequence continues at coordinate 217,990 of SJXQ01000147.1, forward strand.
TCATCTTTTTACTTAAACAAGAACTTTATGGCTTCTCTTTGGCATCCAAACTGTCACCATTATGCAAGAGACACAGGTTCAATCCCTGGCTTTGGAAGATCCCCTGGAGGAGGGCATGGCAACTCACTCCAGTATTCTTGCCCGGGGAATCCCATGCACAGAAGAGCCTGGTGGCTACAGTCCACAGGGTCACAAAAGAGTCAGACACAATTTAGCAAATGAGCATGCACAATATATAAGTGATATAGAATTGTTATCCTAATCATTGAATATCAGGGTGTGTTTGCTAGGGCAGAGGGATTAAGAAATTGTGTTTGGAGAGGAGACTGTAGATGTAGGCACAGCTTGGATCATAAAGGATCTGTGAGTCATTAGACTTGATCTTAAAAGCAATAGAAACCATTAAGTAGAGCAGTGATGGAATCAGATATGTCTTTTAAAAGGACAGCTCTGATTGCGGTGTAGAGACTGCACTAAAAAGAGGCGAGACAGGAAGCAAGGAGGCTAGTCACTGCTGGAGTCGTTGATGGGAAATACCTATGGTCAGGACACAGAAAGTGGGTGGGCTAAAGAGGTGATTTAACCACAGTCCTTCTAGTGAATGACTGGACATATGAAGAGAGAAAGGATTTTAAGCATATCATGAAAATATTTCCTGAAAATAGTCGTGACAGCCGTGTATAAAGCATGAGAGGCATGTTTGCCAAATAGGCTCTGGAGAGAAAGAAAATGTGGGCAAATTTTCAATAGGCCATTTGTCTTCCCTGTAACTGCCCGCTTTGTTAGTCTAGGGGTGCCTTAGCAGCTGTCTGAGGGCTGTTTTTAAGCTCTGGCAATCGGCTGGTAGTTATTCTTCTAGTTTTCCTATGAAATTTGAAGTCTTCTGATAGATGTCAGCCAAGCGTTGAGCAGGTCTTATGGCATTAAAAGATAAGGGAAAGCACTTAGAGTTTCCTCAGGAAGTTTTTTTGGTCTAATGCTTCCAGCTATGAAAAAGCATTGACCATTGGAGAAAATATGAGTACTAAAGAGTGAGGGAGAGAAACGTGTGATTGTGGTTATATATCTTGAAAAAAAAATAGCCAATAGGTGCCTCTTTGATTATAAAAATAATATTTATGCAAAGTAAAAGCAGGAAAATATGGAAAAATACAAAGAAGAAACTATAATTATTCATACTATCACTATCCAGAAATCATGCTTTGACACTTAACTTTTCAGGTTCTTTCTATGCCTGCATACATTTTTTTTAATTTATATTTTAATTGGAGGAAAATTGCTTTACATGTTATGTCGGCTTCTGGCATACAACAATGTGAATCATCCGTAACTATACATACATCTCCTTTCTCTTGAGCCTCCCTCTCCTACCCCCATCCCTCTCTTCTAGGTCACTGCAGAGCACCAGACTTGATTCCCTGTGTTATACAGCAACTGCTCACCAGCTTTCTGTCTTATGCATGATAGTGTATATATTTAATGTGAGGTCATCAGCCACATTTTGGTTTGGGATTTCTTTTGTATCCTGAGATTTTAGGGTAGCTAGACTACTATTACCACGAAACCCCCCAATGCCGTGGTTCCTTCATGATACCTGCCTTTTTGTTTTTCACAGATAGATGTGCGGTAGACAGGGTTTCCAGGGGGCTTAGGCAGCTCTGTGCCTGTGGTTGCCCAGGGACCCTGGTCGGTGCCCACGTCCCTGAGGCATTGCTCTGGTCCACACGGCGGAAGCAGACCCAACAGCATCACATCGTGTTGCCACCAGAAGGAAAGAGATACAGAAGAGGAAAGCAAGCAGCGTCCTCTTTTAAAGACGTGCTTTGGTAGTGATTTTGTTCTTTTCTTAATTCTGCCCACTTGCCATTTGCCAAAATTCAACCACACGGCTACATTTAGTTCTAAGGGAGGCTGGGAAAGGCTAGCGCCCCATTGCCCCACCGTGTATCTTGTAAAACCCCAGTATGGCATTCCGTTCCATTCCGTTTAGTCGCTCAGTCGTGTCCAACTCTTTGCAACCCCATGAATCGCAGCACATCAGGCCTCCCTGTCCATCACCAACTCCCGGAGTTCACTGAGACTCATGTCCATTGAGTCCGTGATGCCATCCAGCCACCTCATCGTCAGTCATCCCTTTCTCCTCCTGCCCCCAATCCCTCCCAGCATCAGGGTCTTTTCCAACAAGTCAACTCTTCGCATGACGTGGCCAAAGTACTGGGCTTCAGTTTTAGCATCATTCCTTCCAAAGAAATCCCAGGGTTGATCTTCAGAATGGACTGGTTGGATCTCCTTGCAGTCCAAGGGACTCTCAAGAGTCTTCTCCAACACCACAGTTCAAAAGCATCAATTCTTCGGCGCTCAGCCTTCTTCACAGTCCAACTCTCACATCCATACATGACCACAGGAAAAACCATAGCCTTGACTAGATGGACCTTAGTTGGCAAAGTAATGTCTCTGCTTTTGAATATGCTATCTAGGTTGGTCATAACTTTTCTTCCAAGGAGTAAGCGTCTTTTAATTTCATGGCTGCAGTCACCATCTGCAGTGATTTTGGAGCCCAAAAAAATAAAGTCTGACACTGTTTCTACTGTTTCCCCATCTATTTCTCATGAAGTGATGGGACCAGATGCCATGATCTTCGTTTTCTGAATGTTGAGCTTTAAGCCAACTTTTTCACTCTCCTCTTTCACTTTACCTGTTACTAAATGTAAGGTGAAAATGGATACTGGGAGCAATTGCCAGCCCGGCTCGCAAGTCTCCGCTCACTCGTCTGTGTCCCGCTAACCACACATAGAACAGACTCGCTCCTTCACCAAGGAGACAGCCTCAAAAAACATTCAACTACTGTATCCAACTCATAGTTCAAGATTTCTGAGTGGCTTTAAGTCCTCTCCCTCAGGGCTGGAGGTTCCTAGATCTGGGAAATTTTAAATTCATGGACATGTTTTCTGGCACCTTCCCCATACTTAAGTGTTCAGCAGGGGAGTCAAGCAAGATAGCTGCAACTTAAAAACAAAACCAAATGGAAAAAGGGTAAATGGGAGGGAAAAAAAATCATCATGGTCCTTAAGAGTGATGAAATCTTACTGGGAAGGAGCTATGACAAGTCTCCACCATGGCCAAGGAAGAAAATTCTTTGGTCTGTAGACACTGCCTCTCTTCTCTGGGAGACAGCCCTCTGTCCACTGACCTCTCAGAGACTCTGCTTGTCCATTAACTTCTGTGGCCACAGCTACAGTGGTGTGGGGGAGCATGGCTTACTTGGGGACACACAACTCTCCCGGGGGTTGCTTTAGGGACCAGAAAATTACAGCTTCAGCAGGCCAGGTTTGTGGTTTCTTTGATCCCATAATTCTTTCAAAGTTCTTAGCAGTTTCCTAGACTGTCTGCTCCCAGTCATTTCCATGAACATGTAAGGATAGCCCACGATCTTGTCTGCATCGGTCTTAAGTTTATGAATGCATTTGTTTACTCATCTCTAAACTTGGACCATTCTCTCTCTAATTCAGTAGCAACTTTGAGGTCATGGAAAATAACAGGCTAGGGTGAGACAACAACACGCTTAATTCTATATTTGCCATCGTATTGGCTCCTCTGGTTCCATTAACAACAGGCCCTGGAGAAAGCCTCCGAGACACAGTTTATCTCTTTCTGTTTATGGTTCTGAAGCAGTTCAATTTTCCAGCTCCGTGAGGCCTAAATTACAAGACTTCTAGTCAATTCAGATGGCAGCCCCAAGCACAGGGGACATCCCTACCGGGGTTGTATTTCCTCCTGTCTCAGCTGGAAACCTGCAAATTCTTGCCAAACTGTGTCGCCCTCTGCTAAAAGCAGCAAGAATCAGCCACCAGAAACCAGCATTCTAGTTTTGTCTGTTTACCCCAGAGCAACAGAACTGGTAAGCATGTAACCCATCTTCCAGGTCATCCCCAAAACCAGTCTGACCAGTGTTTTGCTATGGTTTGCCGAAGGTCATCAGCCTTTCTGCCCGTGATATCATCTCCTCACTGCCTGTCCCACAATGGTTAAAGGACCCATCTTAACACAATTGTTAAAGAATCACACAATTGTTAAAGTGATATAGTGTGCTTTTTTTTTTAACCCCTGCAGGATAGTATTTCTGGTCCCAATTTTTTTTTTTAATGTCTCAAGACTAAGCTACTGTTTCAAAAGACCCCAAAATACAATACTGCAAAATAGTAAAACCAGTCTGACCAGTGTTTTGCTATGGTTTGCCGAAGGTCATCAGCCTTTCTGCCCGTGATATCATCTCCTCACTGCCTGTCCCACAATGGTTAAAGGACCCATCTTAACACAATTGTTAAAGAATCACACAATTGTTAAAGTGATATAGTGTGCTTTTTTTTTTAACCCCTGCAGGATAGTATTTCTGGTCCCAATTTTTTTTTTTTAAATGTCTCAAGACTAAGCTACTGTTTCAAAAGACCCCAAAATACAATACTGCAAAATAGATTGAAATTTTCTCTCATAAAATATGGAGCCTGGACATGAAAATGTCTCTGTTCATGACATCATCCAGGGACCCAGGTCTCTTCCGGTTTTTGTTCCTTCACGTGCTAGACTCCTGCTGTAGACAAATGTCTGTTCGCTCATGAGCACCATACCTGCACCCCAGCTCGGGGCTAGTGGAGGGAAGTGATTCCTGTCCTTTTGTAGGTGTGACTCTCAAGTCACTCACATCATTCACTACTCCATTGTGAGGCTGGTGGGAGACCACTGTGTCCTGTTAAAACTCGGTGGGGATGGGGCTCTGATACTCAACCCAAGATGTACACAAGCTTGCAAATAGAGCTCTTCCACACCAACGAATCACTGCTTCCCAATGCGGGCTGTAATATGTAATACTTTACTGACCTTCTTTATTTGACAGTTTTTATGTACATCTCTGGCTGACTTACTTAAGAGAGGTATACTTGGAAAGAGAATGCCACATATAAACACTTTAAAGAATTGACTACTTGCCTTATGGAAAGAGTGTGGTGGGTTGTAATTTCAGTTTAAGTATGTAAATCTGCCTTCCCATATTATCAATCTCCAATACCTAATATTTTTATATTTAGAAAACTTCCCCCAGAGGGGCGTGAATAAGGTTTCAGAGTAGGAAGATCCTTACATATCTTCCAATAGAAAAGTAGTTATCCAACAAAGGAATAATTACATAAGTGATGGTATTAGGAAAACGGTATAGTCTCAAGGTTAAGGATGAACTTTGGAGGCAGCCAAAGATGACTGGATTTGTGTGAGTTTGAAACCCAACTCTTTGTTGGATAACTAAGTACTTTTCTGTATTTTGCAGTTGTAACTAATGATTCTTTGATAAACATCTTTTTACGTATATGTTTCTCTCTCATACTTCTGTGATAGAATTTCTCTGTGGAAAGATGCTGACTTTTTAGGGAACTTGATACATTTTGACTGCACATTTTTTAAGAAATATGAATCATCCAAAGAATAATATTAATTTTTTAAATTCTAGTAATAATTTTGCGATGTATACAGGTATGAAATAATCATCTTGTATACTTTGAGCTTACATATGTTATGTCAATATCTCAATAAAGCTGGAAAAAATGAAATTCCATCTCCTCAAATTCTAATAATTTATGAATCATCCAAAGAATAATATTAATTTTTTAAATTCTAGTAATAATTTTGTATATACAGGTATGAAATCATCATCTTGTATACTTTGAGCTTACATATGTTATGTCAATATCTCAATAAAGCTGGAAAAAATGAAATTCCGCCTCCTCAAATTCTAATAATTAAGAATTTAACATGTCCAGAGCCAATATTACAATTTTAGATAAAATATACAATTCATAAGGAAGGCATTTTTCAGTCAGTTCAGTTCAGTCGTTCAGTCGTGTCCCACTCTTTGTGACCCCATGAATCGTAGCACGTCAGGCCTCCCTGTCCATCACCATCTCCCAGAGTTCACTCAAACTCACGTCCATCAAGTCGGTGATGCCATCCAGCCATCTCATCCTCTGTCGTCCCCTTCTCCTCCTGCCCCCAATCCCTCCCAGCATCAGGGTCTTTTCCAATGAGTCAACTCCTCGCATGAGGTGGCCAAAGTACTGGAGTTTCAGCTTCAGCATCAGTCCTTCCAATGAACACTCAGGGCCGATCTCCTTTAGGATGGACTGGTTGGATCTTCTTGCAGTCCAAGGGACTCTCAAGAATCTTCTCCAACACCACAGTTCAAAGCATCAACTATTCGGCCCTCAGCTTTCTTCACAGTCCAACTCTCACATCCATACATGACCACTGGAAAAACCATACCCTTGACTAGACATTCTTAGACAATGTTTATAAAATTTAAACTGAGGAATATTCTATACAGACAGACATGGGATTTTATTCTGGATGCAATATATCTGTGTTTTTATATTATATATCATTGACTACATCTTATAGTCAGAATAAAGTTGATCCTTATATCTGGAATATATCTGGAACCCATTTCTATAGCAATTTATTTTGAGGAGCCATTTTTAAAAAATGAATCAGATCCAAAAAGAAAACAAAAAGTGGCCCTGTCTAGACAAGGCGCTCCCTGAAGGTAACACTAGCAGCAGCTGTATGGCAGCAGAAGAGTTAAAACTGACCGGAGGGTGGCGTTTTTCAGCGGTCCTTCGTCTGATAACAGGCGTGTCAAACACTGACATGTGAATAGTGTTACTTCTCCACCGTAAGCCTCGGTGAAAAATATAGAGGGATGTAAATGGCTCCCTAAAGCCAGCATGTGACCCCGGTGTGGAAGGCAGGATTTATTAATGTTTATTTTCACTTAGCATAACCACTTCAGTGCTAGAATATCAGTATCCAAACCTCCTCAAAATAGGTGGCTGTTATTTAGTCGCTCAGTTGTGTCTGACTCTTTGCGACCCCATGACTGTAGCCCGCCAGGCTCCTCTGTCTATGGGATTCTCCAGGCAAGCATACCGGAGTGGGTTGCCATTTCTTTCTCTAGGGGATCTTCCTGGATCAGGAATTGAACCCGCGGCTCCTGTGCTGGCAGGCAAATTCCTTACCACTGAGGTACCAGGGAAGCCCCCTTCCCAACAGAGAGTGCCAGCAAAAGCTAATACAAAGACCATTGTTGGTCAGGAGAGGGCAGAGGTGGCTGAACCTGTAGACCCAAGGCCGGGAACCTAATAAAACAGTCCTCTGTGTTTTCAATCTATAATGTTGCCTTTGGAAGACTTCCAGACAGATATGCTGCCCCTGTCCTCTGCCAGGCCCGCTGGGCTTTGCTGCAGAGTCTCCCAGCCAAACGCAGCTGCTCAGGGCCTGAGCCAGGTCAGGTCTGTGCGGTCCTGCCACTGAGGGTTTTAAGGCTTTGCAGGCACTGGCTTACCCTTCTTAGTAATTTTATCTTTGGATTGCTTTGCTTTACAACTAATATTTGATAGGACAGTGGAATGTGAGCTGGGAGCTTGGAGTGTCAGCTCGCCCGCGGTCTCACCTGCCGCTGCCTCCCCCATCCCTGCCCCATCCTCCCAGGAGATACTGTACACCTCCTCCTCCCTGCCACACACACACCCTGATGGTGATGGAGTTGTGGAGGGATTGGGAGGGAGGAGAAGCACACCTTCGGCCCTTGACCTCTGCCCCAGCAGACATAGGCAGGGGAGAGAGATTTCAACTTCCTCATTTTCATTTTGTGCAAGAAGTTCCTGTGCACCGTCTTCTTAACACACTTCACCACATTTTACTGCTTCACGGCTGTGTGGTCAGAGGGATCTCTGTCTGAATGCTGTCCTCTGGCTGGTGGCTGCCCCTCTCCCTGCCTGTCCCAGCTGAGGCGGGGGTGGGGGGTGAGCCTGGTCACCCTTTCTCTCCCCTACAATGCCATGGTCATGAAGATGCATCTGTGCTAAGTCGCTTTTGTGTCCAACCCTTTGTGACCCCCTGGACTGTAGCCCGCCAGGCTCCTCTGTCCATGGGATTCTCCAGGCAAGAATACTGGAGTAGGTTGCCATGCCCTCCTCCAGGGGATCTTCCCGACTCAGGGATCAAACCTGCGCCTCTTGCATCTCCTGCAGGCGGGTTCTTTACCACTAGCGCCACCTGGGAAGCCCCAGTTATCATTTACAGAATTAGTATCTTCATTTTACATGGCTTCTTCAGGGTCACAGAACTACCAAATGCCAGAGCACAGACTTGAGCCAGATCTTGTGACTAAATCCAGATTCCAAATCCAGCCTTCCCCCGCTGGGAGTCACTGGGGGCCTTGATTAGGTAACCTAAGGGATGGTGAAGTCTGACCTCTCCTGCCTAAAGGTAATGCCTGCATTTAGCTCCCAGTAACTCCTGCTGCCTGGTATTAGACAGAATGTGGATAGAAAATGGAAGACAGTGTGTACCTGGCCCATCGTATTGTATCTAATACTGTGTTGCCTAGCGACCTCTGGACTACAATTGCCTGGATTTAAAATCAGGCTCTGCTGCTTACTGTGTGCCCTTAGCCAAGTTTCTGACTCTCTTGCCTCAGTTTCCAAATCTTTAAAGTGAGGATAATAACAGCAATTATTTTGCAAGGATGTTAGGTTTGATGGTACCTGGTAATCACTTGGTAAATGTTAATTATCTTTATGTGCTATGCTATGCTAAGTCACTTCAGTCGTGCCCGACTCTGCGACCCCACAGACGGCAGCCCACCAGGCTCCCCTGTCCCTGGGATTCTCCAGGCAAGAACACTGGAGTGGGTTGCCATTTCCTTCTCCAATGCATGAAAGTGAAAAATGAAAGGGAAGTCGCTTAGTCGTGTCCGACTTAGCGACCCCATGGACCACAGCCTACCAGGCTCCTCCATCCATGGGATTTTCCAGGCAAGAGTATTGGAGTGGGGTGCCATTGCCTTCTCCATATCTTTATGTAATAGTATATAAATTATTGTTACGATGCAATCTCTCACTTTCTTGCAGCTTGGCATAGGGTTGGGGTGTGGGATGAGATGTGTGCTTATGTGCCCTTACTACTTACTGTTTGAACATCAGTATTTTGGATGCTGAAATCTGACCCTGCAGCCAGGGTCTGACTGTTCTCCCCACACTCTTACTTCCCCACCCTCTGGTCCCCATAATCACTATTTAGCTTCTAAAGTGACATCATGTAGGAAATTCAGCCACCTTGAGGCAGCCATGCTATCAGAAAGCCCCTCAAGCCAACAGCATCAATGGCCAGCCATGAGTAAAGACATCTCTAAATGATTCCAGCTAAATGGTTGCTTTACACAGTGAAGTTTTGGGGTGGGTTGTGTGTGTGTGAGCAATAATAATCAGAGCTGTGACACAAATATTGAAGGTACTGAACATATGAAACACAGATTAATCAATTCAAAAATAGATTACAAGGAAGAGAAGCTCAGCAGAAAACTATTTATGAAAAAAATCAAATTGAAATTCTAGAACGAAAAAGCACCATACCTGAAATTTACTCCTCAAAAGAGGTTAGCAGCAATAAGACAGACACAGCACCAGCTAGGATGAGGCAGCTGGAAAACAGATCAGTAGAAAATACCCAGACTGGGGCATGGAGATCAAAAATGATGGAAAATGCAGAAGGGAGTGTGGGATACACATGGAAATAGTAAACGGCCTAATGTATGTGTAATTGGAGTCCTGCGAATAGAGGAGAGAGAGAATACTGTGAAAAGCTGATTTGGGAAGGAGAGCTAAGAGAAACAAAAAAGGAGCCTGACCCTCAGACTTCTGCATTCAGGCTCAGTGAGATGCGAAGATAGGGGCATTTTTCTGGACTTTGTGTTGTGACTTCCAGGGTTCAGAAATGACACAGAACTAAAGAGAAGGGGAAGTTTATGAAGTGAGAGAGGCGGATGGAATCTGAAGTATCCAGAAGAAAACTGAGCTAACTAAATTTAAACAGGCCACCAAAGGCCACGTCTAGTTCTCCTTTTTTTTTTTTTAATGGTACTTGGCACATGCTTAGCACAGAAAAGATTCTCAGTGTAACATTTGCAAGTGAGAAGCATCTGTTCTACAGAGAGAAGGCTGTGGCATGGGCTGTTTAGGCTGGCTATTAAAGAGCTGCTTGGGGCAGGTAGACACCCTCCAGATGCTATCGTTCAGATCTTTGCATTACCCACAGTCTTCATTATACTCTTGGCTAGAGATAAGACGCGAAAGGGAGACGAGGAGTACTGGCATTTAGGACTAGAGAAGGAAATGGCAACCCACTCCAGTGTTCTTGCCTGGAGAATCCCAGGAACGGTAGAGCCTGGTGGGCTGCCATTTATGGGGTTGCGCAGAGTCAGACACGACTAAAGCGATTAGCAGCAGCAGCAGCAGTTGACCAGCTTCCTTCATTCCTGCTTCCTTCCGTCTTCCTTCCCTCCCTCCTTCCTTCCTTCCCTCTCTCATTAAATATTCCTTGGATAGCCCCTAGTTGCTGGTCACCAGGCTGGGTACCATGGCCACAAAGGTGGATAAAAAACAGTCCTTGCTCTAGCGAGGAGAACAAAGAGGAATACGGTTTAACTCCTGAGCACTAAAGCAAAGTGCTCCAGGGGCCCATAGGAGGGACCAGCTGGCTGCTGGTCATGAGAATAAAGAAAGCTTCATGCAGAAGGTGATGTGGGAGCTGCATGTCTGAGGATGAGGGGCAGATACGAGATGGTGAAGGGGAAGCTCCCCCAGGGTAGCAGGCACAACTGTAGAAGCATGAAGGTGTTGTTTTTGTTTTTGTTTTTGCCACACAGCATGGCTCATGGGATTTTAGTTCCCCAGGCAGGATGCAGAGTCCTCGCCACTGAACCTTCAGGGAATTCCCCACGGGTGGCATTTTGGTGTGATGGGAGCGTAGCCTGTACAGGCCAGGGGACACAGTGTTCAGGAGAAAGGCTTGCAGAAGAAGAGGTTGATGCCTGGATCTGTTTGCACTTCATCTGCTGTCACTGAGAAATGATATATGGCTCCAGTGAGTGACACGACCGTGACCGTGTTTTGGAAAATTGTCCTGTCGCGTGAGGATGTGAAGTGGGATTGGACGGCGGCAGAGGTGGGGGCTGGGAAGGGAAGAACAGATGGGGGTTTGGCCACATCAACTCACTGACACGAATCCGACTGGTAGTCAGTTGAAGCATGTTTCTCCTCCACCATCTAAAAGACCGATTTTTGCAGTCCTTTGGGCCAGTTGCGCAGTTGATCCAAAGCAATTGCTAAGTCATCTCAGCATTGAAATGACTACTGGGTTCGCATTCTGAGCAGCCAAACAGGTTTGGAAGAACAAGCCTCTGGCAAGCCAGCAAGGGTGCCTATTCAAAGAATAGGAAGTTTTTGTACCAGAACCTCAATGTATTGGCTAGAGCAGAAAATTGAAGGAGAATTTCAGATTTCAGAAAAATGTGTGCAGGCTGCAAATCCAGCCCCAGAGCATTACTTTTAAGCCAAGTAAGCAGGGAGGGAAAGGTTCAGGTGAAGGCCACACAGCTGTGGGTGGATGAGTGCTCTACAGGGCTTTGCTGCAGAGAAATCTTCCAGTTTGCCTTCTGTACACAACAGGGACATACAAAACCCTTATAAATATGGTTTTCCAGAAACTAGGCATAGAGCTCCCTCTGCTCTCATCTGGCTTCTGAGTAGAAGCCCATTTGTGGGACCTGCAAAACGTACTCCCTTCACACTGGGAGCCCCTCATGGGCACTGGCCGAACCTGGGCCAGTCGTGCTTATTATTTTTCCTTCTGAACATTGTTGTATCTGGATTGGATGCCCAGAACGGCTGTGACTATCTTCTGATACCCAGCTGCTGCTGCTGCTGCTAAGTTGCTTCAGTCGTGTCTGACTCTGTGCGACCCCATAGATGGCAGCCCACCAGGCTCCGCCATCCCTGGGATTCTTCAGGCAAGAACACTGGAGTGGGTTACCATTTCCTTTGACGCCAACACAGGAAGGAGAGCAGATCAGAGGGAACAGTAAGAAGCAAATCAAGAGCCTTGACACACTGTACCTGTAGCATGATCATCTGTTGGAAGTCATACAATGCAAAAAAAGCAAATTTCCTAGTCCCCTCAATGTTTAAGTCACATTGAGGGGGTCTTTGAGTTGGGGGTCTTTTGTTACTTGCAGATATAAGCATCCTGAGTTATACCTCCCAAAAACACAGCAACACAACACAAAATACTTCTCTTCTAACCAACTTTTGCTTTCTGAAATGCTTATCTTTATGAGCTATTCTTTTTATTGGGGAATTTTCTTTCTACTGTAATACACATATCTCCAGGAATCCTAAGACTTTTTATTTTTCTAAAAATTGTTTTAAATTTTGTTTAATATTTTATTGAGTCCTTATGAAATGCTACACACTGTAAGCTTAGAGGATTTTAGATGGGGATGGTTTTTAAAGACACTTTTTTTTTTTTAATGAGAAAGAACTATCTCGGCTGCCATCTCCATGGACTCCCCTCATTTTTACCAGAAGGCTGATCAGCTCCCCCAGGCTGAGAGAAGGAAGTAAAGAAGGGCTTGGTGGGAGGGGAGAAGGAGATGGATTTGGTCCTGAGACTCTAATTCACTGCTACCTCAAGGACACTTTTACTTTGCCTGCAGGATAAAGAAAGTGATCCATTGCCACTGTGGTGAAAATATACTCTCTTTCTGCCTTGCCTCCTTTCTCTTCCACTTTAAAAAGGGAAAGTTGGGAAGAGATGAGCTCAGCCTCTGAGATATGAAACCAGAGCTCAACAAGAGAAAAACCACTTCAAGTATCAAACTGAGGTAGAACTCCTTTGAAGATATGAGTCAACATAGAGACCAACACAGGAAATGATCACACGAACCCCTAAAATCTTCCCCGGAAATGGTTCCTAGTCGGGAGATGGTGCTAAAGAGGGTGAGAATGAGCTGGACCTCAGGACAGCTGCTAGATGCCCATCAGGTCCAGTTGTGAAACTGGTCTAACTGCCTTCAAGAATTATGACACATTTCACACCACAATACAATTTATTCCCTCTGACAGGTTTGTGCATTCATTTGACTTGAACTCTCAAACATACAAGGGAGGGGAAGTGGCAATTACTATCTTAACTTTGTGAAAACAGTAGGGGAGCTACAGAAAGGTTAAGTGTCTGATCCAAAGTTTGAGACAGTTATTGCAGAGGCAAGACTTGTCTCTCTGATCTCGAAACAACATATTTGTTCTCCTTTCTGTTCAGTCCTATCTCCCCGCTGCCATGGGATTTGAAGTGAAGGCATTACACCTGGACAAGCTCCTAATGGGGACGTGGCCCCACTGGTTTCATTCCCCTTCCCACCACTCACCCAACCCTGGGAGCCTCAGCAAGAAGTTGGGGCCACGGTTCAGAGAGCTTTTAAGAACCACATGCACAAGTTGGGCTGGGCTGCTCACGATTGACCAAGGACCCAAGTGACGTCATAAATCATTTACTCCACAGTCCTATATAGAATTCTTTTCACCCTTCCCCCACTCTCTGCTCCACATGTTTGGGAATACAAGAGAGGCATAGAGAATGACTCTCCTGTAGTGAAGCAGCTCACAGCCCTTTTGGAAGGCAAGACCAAAACCTAGGAGACAATCAAGAGTTGATAAGAGGACTTCCCTGGTGGTCCAGTGGTTAAGAAGCTGCCTGCCAAAGCAGAGGACATGGGTTCAGTCCTTCATCTGGGGAGATTCCGCATGCCTAGATCAGCTGCTGAGCCCATGTGAACTAGAGCCACACTGGCAACTGGAGAGTAAACTCCACTCTCTGCAACCAGAGGAAGCCCGCCCCAGATGACAGAGACCCAGAGCAGCCAACTCATGTGCGTTTCAAAGGTGAGGGGAGACAAGAGACGCCTGACGCTTAGATTTGGTTGAAACGCAAAAAGAGCAGTGCTAAGTAATTCTTGGTTAAGTGAATGAATTATTAGACTGAATACTCACGTTAGTTGACGTGGACAGTATATATCAGTCAAGGTTAAAGGAGAGAAGAGGAATCACTAGGATAGACACACGCACACACACACACAGACACACAACCACAACAAACAATGGAAATTCAATTCACAAGGAAAAGATGACTGGTGGGTCATGGGGGCGGTGGGGCTCACGCAACGATCTGAAGGGTGGTGAAAATGTGGCCAGGGAAAAAGGGAGGGGCCATTTCAGAGAGAAGGACTGACGTCAGTGTCTGTGACTGCAGGAGTGGTGAAGAAAGCCTGGTGCATTGTTATACTCAAATCCCAATCACACCCACACAGACAGGCAGACACACACATACGTATATCATTCATTATTTATGAGTCTCTAAATTGGAATCATAAATGTCACTACATAGAATTGCAGTGACGATTAAAATAGATTATGTAAAAATAGCCCTAGCATAATGCAAAGAACTAGAGAAAAACAATAGAATGGGAAAACTAGCGATTTCTTCAAGAAAATTCGATACCAAGGGAACATTTCATGCAAAGATGAGAGTCCCTTGGACTGCAAGGAGATCCAACCAGTCTATCCTAAAGGAGACCAGTCCTGGATATTCATTGGAAGGACTGATGCTGAAGCTGAAACTCCAATACTTTGGCCACCTCATGCAAAAAGGACAGAAATGGTAGGGACCTAACAGAAGCAAAAGATATTAAGAAGAGGTGGCAAGAATACACAGAAGAACTGTACAAAAAAGATCTTCGCAACCCAGATAATCATGATGGTGTGGTCACTTACGTAGAGCCAGACATCCTGGAATATGAAGTCAAGTGGGCCTTAGGAAGCATCACTACAAACAAACCTAGTGGAGGTGATGGAATTCCAGTTGAGCTATTTCAAATCCTGAAAGATGATGCTGTGAAAGTGCTGCACTCAATATGCCAGCAAATCTGGAAAACTCAGCAGTGGCCACAGGACTGCAAAAGGTCAGTTTTCATTCCAATCTCAAAGAAAGGCAATGCCAAAGAATGCTCAAACTACCACACAACTGCACTCATCTCACACACTAGTAAAGTAATGCTCAAAATTCTCCAAGCCAGGCTTCAGCAGTACATGAACCATGAACTTCCAGATATTCAAGCTAGTTTTAGAAAAGGCAGAGGAACCAGAGATCAAATGGTCATCATCTGCTGGATCATCAAAAAAGCAAGAGAGTTCCAGAAAAACATCTATTTCTGCTTTATTGACTATGCCAAAGCCTTTGACTGTGTGGATCACAAGAAACTGTGGAAAATTCTGAAAGAGATGGGCATACCAGACCACCTGACCTGCCTCTTGAGAAACCTATATGCAGGTCAGGAAGCAACAGTTAGAACTGAAGATGGAACAACAGACTGGTTCCAAATAGGAAAAGGAGTACGTCAAGGCTGTATATTGTCACCCTGCTTATTTAACTTATATGCAGAGTACATCATGAGAAACACTGGACTGGAAGAAACACAAGCTGGAATCAAGATTGCCAGGAGAAATATCAATAACCTCAGATACGCAGTTGAAGATGGAACAACGACTGGTTCCAAATAGGAAAAGGAGTACGTCAAGGCTGTATATTGTCACCCTGCTTATTTAACTTATATGCAGAGTACATCATGAGAAACACTGGACTGGAAGAAACACAAGCTGGAATCAAGATTGCCAGGAGAAATATCAATAACCTCAGATACGCAGATGACACCACCCTTATGGCAGAAAGTGAAGAGGAACTCAAAAGCCTCTTGATGAAAGTGAAAGAGGAGAGTGAAAAAGTTGACTTAAAGCTCAACATTCAGAAAACGAAGATCATGGCATCTGGTCCCATCACTTCATGGCAAATAGATGGGGAAACAGTATCAGACTTTATTTTTCTGGGCTCCAAAATCACTGGAGATGGTGATTGCAGCCATGAAATTAAAAGACGCTTACTCCTTGGAAGGAAAGTTATGACCAACCTAGATAGCATATTCAAAAGCAGAGACATTATTTTGCCAACAAAGGTCCATCTAGTCAAGGCTATGGTTTTTCCAGTAGTCATGTATGGATTCGAGAGTTGGACCATAAAGAAAGCTGAGCATGAAGAATTGATGCTTTTGAACTGTGGCATTAGAGAAGACTCTTGAGAGTCCCTTGGACTGCAAGGAGATCCAACCAGTCTATTCTAAAGCAGATCAGTCCTGGGTATTCATTGGAAGGACTGGTGCTGAAGCTGAAACTCCAATACTTTGGCCACCTCATGCGAAGAGTTGACTCATTGGAAAAGATTCTGATGCTGAGAGGGATTAGGAGTAGGAAGAGAAGGGGACGACAGAGGATGAGATGGTTGGATGGCATCACCGACTCTATGGGCATGAGTTTGGGTGGATTCCCGGAGTTGGTGATGGACAGAGAGGCCTGGTGTGCTGTGGTTCATGGGGTCACAAAGAGTCAGACACAACTGAGCGACTAAACTGAACTGAATATTCAATATATAGG
Organism: Aepyceros melampus; assembly: GCA_006408695.1. Classification (NCBI taxonomy): domain Eukaryota; kingdom Metazoa; phylum Chordata; class Mammalia; order Artiodactyla; family Bovidae; genus Aepyceros; species Aepyceros melampus. Next base: position 234,408 of record SJXQ01000147.1, read on the forward strand.
AGGCTCTCAAAAACCTAAAAAGAGAGTTGCTCAATCGTGTCTCTTTGTGACCCCATTGATTATAGCCTGCTAGGCTCCTTTGCCATGGAATTCTCCAGGCAAAATACTAGAGAGGGTAACCATTCCCTTTTCCAGGGGAACTTTTCAACCCAGGGATTGAATCCCAGGTCTCCTGCACTGCAGGTGGATTCTTTACCATCTGAGCTGCCAAAGAAGCCTGATAAAGCACAGATAAGAAAGATTTTCTACCTTGTATGCCTGTTTTCCTCCCTTTAGCCAGCTTTTACTGATAGAAAAAGCAGAAATTTTGCAATGGTTTTGGGTCAGAGAGTTTCGCTGGTGGCTCAGATGGTAAAGAATCTGCCTGCAATATAGGAGATCTGGGTTTGATCCAGGGATTAGGAAGATCTCCTGGAGAAGGGAATGCAACCACCCCAGTATTCTTGCCTGGAGAATTCCATGGACACAGGAGACAAAAGACTGCAGTCCATGGGGTCTCAAAGAGTCAGACACAACTAAAGAATTTCACTCACTCATTCACTGTGCTTGGGTTAGAAGCTTAACCCTCTTCTCAGGCCAGCAGAGGTTCTATAGACACTGTAGCTCACAGGGTTGGACTTCTATGGCCAATTTTTCAGATTTAAATAAAAATTCCTAGATTTTAAAACATTGAAGTTTCTGGTGTTCGTTTGTTTGGCCGCGCCACGCCATGCAGCACGCAGGGTCACATTTCTCTGGGCAGGAATCACATTTGTGCCCCCTTGCACTGGGAACACAGAGTCTTAACCCCTGGACTGCTGGGGAAGCCCTGAAGTTTCTGTTTATAACAAAAGCCTTTGTCACCAATCCTTATTATATCGCGAACAAAAGTGTTCAGCTGACTTGTTGAGTTCCTCTTAATCTAGTTTAAAAAAACCAACAAACAAAAAAACCCACACACTTTATTAAACAGCCATGCCACAAGGATGTCATCTTTCCATCTTTCCCCAAGAGGCTTGCCTACTAAGGGAACATTAAAATTAACTTGTCCCTGTCTGTCAAGCTTAGGCCCTTGTTGAGGGCAGAAAACAAGATGAACGAGTTGTCAAGTCATCTTTAAAAAATAACTCAAGCCTCTTGGGTTGAACACCTATAGGAAAGGATTCTTCCTTAAACTGTCTTGCTCCCTCATCTTATCTTCTAAAATCAGGACGATGGTTAAAAGACGAGTGTCAGGAGGGAATGAATATTCAATGCTAAGCCTGGTTCCTGCAGGGCATGTTGGCCCCTAATTTCAAACACAACCTGAGCGGAAGGCTGTAAAGAGACAACACACTATGAAGAAGTCACTTCTTCTCATTCTAAAACAGTTCCCCAAGTTTCTAGGCTATTCCATTTCAAAATCACAGCCCATGGACCTGGAGACAATCATATGAAGTGAACTAAATCAAGCAGAAATAGCTAAGTATCATATCATATCACTTATACGTAGAATCTTAGAAAGTGCTACAAACGAGCTTATTTACGAAAAGAAATATACTCACAGACATAGCAAACAAACCTAGTTTCCAAAGGAGAGAGCAGGGTGAGGGCGGTATAAATTAAGAGTGTGGGATTAACATATACACACTGTTTTATATAAAACAGGTAAACAAGGGCCTACTGTATACTACAGTATACCTACTGTATATACTCAATATCTTGCAATGACCTATAAGAGAAAAGAAGCTGAAAAGGAATGAATGCACTTTGCTGTACACTTGAAACTAACGCAACATTGCAAATTATTCTTCAATTAAAACAACAAAAAAGCACACAGAGCTACATCATGGGGCTGTAGACTCATTTAGTGTCAAAAGCTTCAGTGTTGTTTCTCTATTGAAAAGATCAGCTTCAGTGCTCTTTATTATTGAGTTCAGTGGTAGTGCAAGAATAGTCAGGGAAGGTTTGAAAAGGCGAAAACATCCATAACCCCGTCTTCATAACACAGCAACAGTCTCATGTCTGCCTGTCCCCTCGGGGATCTGCCTCCATGCGAGTCACAAATCTGGGAAATTTGGATCACTCCTATAGTCACAGTTTCCCCAGTCCCAGCCCGGATGCCATTGCCCTTGAAGGGAGGATACCAGAGCGTCTGGTCCAGTTAGGGCTGGGATTTGGGATTTGAAATATTTAGTAGGTTGAATATGTGCATGCTCAGTGCTTGCCGACTCTTTGTGACCCTCTGGACTGTAGCCCACCAGGCTCCTCTGTCCATGGGATTTCCCAGAAGAGAATACTGGAGTGCGTTGCTATTTCCTCCTGCAGGGGGTCTTCCTGACCCAGGGATCAAGCTCCCGTCTCCTGCTTCTCCTGCTTTGGCAGGCAGATTCTTTACCGCTGCGCCCCCTGGGAAGCCCTGGGATTTGAATAAACCCCTCTAGATGTCCCTTGCCTATTTCATGACGTACTGCCTCATATGGACATTTTTTGGTAAGACGCAGTTATTTAGTGTTTGTGCTTCCTCTAGAGTTGTGTGTGAACTTTTGTCCTTTTACTTATTAGGGTCAGAATGCTTTCCTTCTAAATCTGAATACTCTTTCTTCAACTTGAACAGATGTCCTCAGGACAGGTTTCTCCACCAGGAGAAGGTTCAAGGGCCCTGCCTCAAAGTACCAGCACTTCCACCCTGCGGTTCCGGCTGTGGCACGCATTCCTCTCCTCTCCTGCTTCTGCAGGCTGCTCCGTTCTGTATCTCAGTGTTTGCCCAAATGCTGTCCTTCCATTGGTTCCCACCGGAAATGCAGTAAAACCGAACTCTTGAGGATGCTGGAAACTTACCAAAGATTCATGGGTAACTTACCAAAGGGTGACCATAGGGTATGGTTCCGAGCTCTCACCTCTCCTGCCCTTCCAGCCATCAGCCACGTGACCACCCTGCTGCCCTGGAGATTAACACCAGCTCTCCCCTGCTGTCTCCCATGGTACAGGGCACAGAGCTTTGCTCAAGACAGGCTGTGCCTGGGCAGCTAGAGAGAAAGATGACTGTGTCCTGACCTGGGACTCAAGATATAGTAGGGGGGATGAGAGGATAAAAGTGGTGGCTCCTACTTGAACTCCTCCATTGCTCCTAGAGTAGGAAATGGCAGCCGACTCCAGTATTTTTATCTGGAAAATTCCACAGATAGAGAGCCTGGAGGTTGACAGAGGGTTGCAGAGAGTCAGACACGTCTAAGCGACTGAGCACACAGCATACATTGCTAATCCTGACAACTCTTCAACACAGGGAGATTCTTGCTTTACAAGGAGGGAAACTGAAATTCAAATTGTGGCCAACCTGTCCAGAGCTAGCTACTAGGCAACAGAGCTCAGATTCCAAACCTGAGTCTGGCTGATGCCCACATCTGCAATTCTTCTTCCAAAATATCTCCATGTCTTGCGAGGTGCTTTCATTCCAACCTGGGATTGTTGAGATCAGTCTTTTGAGGAAATGAAGCTTCTTCAGAATCCATAGAAAAAGGAAGAAAATGGATTTTGCCCAACAGAATGACATCTCATGATTTTAAGACCCTGAGAAGGGAGACTGAAATATCTATTATTTCGTATCAGGAGAACTTATTGTCTCTGACGTCAGTCATGATCCCCAATATCTTAGCTCTGGGTGCTACCAGTGGAGTAACTTCTAGCTTGTTCCTTCGCCAGCAGCAAGGGAGACCTCTTTGAAGTTTCAAAACAGAAGACTCCACAGGATTTTTCTATAGATATGGAAAGCCAGTAGCACATGAATAATGATATAACTGGTCCACATCTGATCATATCAAAGCGCTTATCACTGCAAATAGCCAGAGCGCTGGTCAAGGTGCAGTAAGAACAGGGGAAAAAATCACTCAACAAAGGAGAAGGAAGGTGAGGGCAGATGATTAGGAAACAGAATTTTTAAATTATAAGACTTGGAGAGTAGCAGTATCATAAAAGTATTATTAATCAAAAGGATAGATTTCTGTTTTATAGTTAACATCTAACACTCACTGTATACAAATTTTTATTGTACGAAGTGACACACTGTTAAATCATAATAATGTGAATCGATAACTAATTAGCATTTATAAATGCAACTACTAGGGAACATATTTCAATTTCATTGCAAGGAAGCTGGAGAATCTATCAACAAAGCCAAACAGGAAATCAGCACATTCTTGGAGAGCCCCCGGTACTCCACGGGCAAACGTGGAACTGCAGGTTGAGTCCAAGTTGAGTCCCTGAAATGTGTATGTATAACCCCAGGCCACTATCTCTGGCCGGGCTTCCCAGGTGGCTCAGTGGTAAAGAATCTGCCTGCCAATGCAGGATACTCAGGCTCGATCCTTGGGTCAGGAAAGAGCCCCTGGAGGAGGAAATGGCAACCCACTCTGGTATTCTTGCCTGGAGAATCCCACGGACAGAGAAGCCTGGTGGGCTACAGCCCATAGGGTGCAAAGAGTCAGACACGACTGAGCACACACGCACCATCTCTAGTCACATCAATAATTAAACACACAGAGAAGATGAAGCATGAGGGGCCTAGGTTCCCCCCGCCCTGAGTCCCTGGGGAAATGGATCTTCCCTGGGAAGTTCTCTAGCATGGTCTGATGGAGATGAATGAGACAAAAGGAAGCAGGAGGAAAGAAAATTTGCTAGACAAGAATGGCCGCACATATAGTGTTTTGGGGAAGACACGAGGATGCGTGGACCTGGGATAGCTGTGAACACTGACTCAAGATGACAGATGACTTAAAATTTGGCATGCTTCCCTTGCTTCACATTTGGCAGGTGTTGGGAAGAAAATTGAAATGGAGCAGTTAAAATGAGCAAATGGTTCCATAGCATCCAGTATGTGTTGCTTTCCTGACATACTGTGACTCCTCAACACTCACTGTGCTGTGCCGAGTGCCCACATGGTCCATCGCAAACAAGCACAGCAGCTTTCAGGTCCCCAAGGACCCTGGGAGAATTAAATGGTCCTCTGAGGCCAGAGCCAGGGATCGGGGGGCAAGAAGAAAGGAAAGGATTAACACGCTAAGAGTGGAAGAGGAAAAGGGGGTGAATGAGAAGAAAAGGCAGGAGGAGTAAAAAGTAGCATGTGAGCTGGAAAACTGGGCTTCCCTGGTGGCTCAGATGGTAAAGAATCTGCCTGCAATGTGGGAGACCCAGGTTCGATCCCTGGGTTGGGAAGATCCCCTGAAGAAGGGAGTGGCACCCACTCCAATATTCTTGCCTGGAGTATTCCATGGACAGAGGAGCCTGGTGGGCTACAGTCCTTGGGGTCGGAAAAAGTCAGACACGACTGAGACTAACCTTCACTTTTCACTTCACATTGAGATCCTGGAAAGCCTCGAGCATCACTAGAGAAGAGAACAAGCCTTTTCCTGACCTCCTAGCATATCCACTTGCTTCCAGCATATCAGTTGCTGCCTTCAAGGCATAAACCAACATTTCATTGTCACAGACTTATTCCAGTGAAGCTCTAAAAATCTCTGACCTATCGGGTTGTCAACATACATGAAATTCACATTATGGTTCGGCTCAATTTCCAAGGTCTTCTCCAGAGGATCTCTCGACTCTCTTAGCATTGTACATCATCCGCCACGTTAATTCTCCAGTCTGGCAGGTGCGACCATCTACCTTCTTATCAGATTCATCTTTGAGAGACTGCAAGTTAAAAGTGGGGATGGGTACTCTATCTCCACTTTTGGAGTCATGCAGCCCCCCTCCCATCCAGTTTGATTTCCTTTCTAGAACTTCTGTGATCCCTAAGACTGGGTCTAGTGGCCTCCTTGCTAGTCCTACAGCATTCTGTAGATGTCCAAGCCCTGGAACTCACTACCTTCTTACTAGGACGCCTCTTCAGTGAAATGAAGATTCCTTCAAGGCAAGAAGAATATCCAAGATCATGCATGGATGCTAAGTCACTTCAGTCGTGTCCAGCTCTGTGCAACCATATGGACTGTAGCCCACCAGGCTCCTCTGTCCACGTGATTCTCCAGGGAAGAATATTGGAGTGGGTTGCCAGGCCCTCCTTCAGGGGATCTTCCTGACCCAGGGAACAAACCCACATCTCTTATAAGTCTCCTGCATTGGCAGGCAGGTTCTTTATCACTAGCGCCATCTGGGAAGCCCATGGTACCCGCAGTGCTTGGTAAAATTCCTAGCACATAGTTGGTGCTGCAAACAATTGAATGAATGTTATTCATCTTTGGAAAAGATAGAATCATATTCTGAAGCCAGGGAGCTAATAAAGCTCTCTACATGACAAGATTTTGTGTCCGTGGAGAAAAAAAGAAATTCTCCAACTGCCCCTCAAAGTTAATATTTTATTAAATGAAGAATAATTAGGACCAGCAATTGGGATATGTAACACTGAAGTGGCATTCTGTCCCAATCTTGTTGTTGTTCTGTTGGGTCCAGCTCTTTGCGACCCCATGGACTGCAGCACGCCAGGCTTCCCTGTTCTTCACCATCTCCTGGAGCTTGCTCAAACTCATTCCATTGAGTTGGTGATGTCATGCAACCATTTCATTCTCTGTCATCCCCTTCTCCTCCCGCCTTCAATCTTTCCCAGCATCAGGGTCTTTTCTAGTGAGTCAACTCTTTGCATCAGGTGGCCAAGCTCCAGCAGGTGGTGGAGCTTCAGCTTCAGCATCAGTCCTTCCAATGAATATTCAGGAATTTATTTCCTTTAGGACTGATTGATCTCCTTGCAGGCCAAGGGACTGTACCAATCTACCTCAGACTTACTGACAGTTGGAAAACAGTAGGTGTATTTTGGTCAATGGTTAAGTCCCACTATCAATGTCCCACCATCAAAAAAAAATTATAATTTTTTGTAACCTCTGCTATTAATATTTTTCTCCTTCTATCCTGTTACAACCATGAAGACACATTTATCCACAAATGGCAAGTGCCTTGTATAGCTTCCCTTGTCTTCCCAAGCGTTCATTTTCTGCTGTCTCATGTGGAGTAATCAACACGGGATTGATGGTCCCCTCGCATAAATTTCCATGAGGACAAGCATCTGTCCTGCTAGTTAACATCCTGTCCTGTTCACAGTGCTAACAAGCACTGTTAGTGCTTCTACACTTGACTGTTAGTGTAACCTTCCTAGTGAAGGATACAATGTTCAGGGGTTCCTCCAGGTCAAATGATTGTTCTGTGGGGTCTTATGAACTTGTGCAGAACACTATTTTTTTTCTCACAATGTAAGCATAACAATTTTTTTTTTCTTTTCTGAGTGGTAAAGTCCTATGTTCTGGCTACAGTCTTGCATACAAATCCCTTGTAAATTATTTTTCAAATTCTGGGGTTCATTAATTTCACTGAATCTGTTCCTAATTTTAATTAAATCTGCATTTCTCCCTACTAGGAGAAATAACTTTTGGAAAGATAGAAGCCACATTACCATATTGGAGAGAAAGGATCACAGAGCAAGACAGACATAAAAGAGAAGCACAAACTCACAAGGCAGGTTTTCCTGTAAATTTATTTTCATACCAAAAAAAAAATAACATTCAAAGGCAATGTTTTTATTGTATAGTATAAAATAACTTCCACTAAATTAAAAATGGAATTTCTTTGCCATAAGCCACTGATAACTTTTTTATTAAAAAAAATTTACAATTTGCAGCACTTGTAGGGAAAAAACACCTGTTTAATAATTATATAAATACTCTTGACAGAGCCCAGTAGCCCATTATGTGTCTTTTTGGCAATGTCAGCTTCCTAAAGTCAATTAGCTTCTAAATTCGAAAGGCACCTGGTGGCCAACATTCTGCTTATTATTCAAGGGATCCACTGTAATTTTTTTGCACAGACTTGACAAGTCTGAAAAATCTATTAAGTTAAAAAGAAGGGAGAAATATAATACAGTTGATATTAGCAAACAACATTTCTTCCCCTTTAGCCGCAAGTTTTCCCCCAGGGGATTTACAAAGTGCACCAGTTAAATATGTCTGTACATTTAAAACATTAAATATGTCAACAGCAAGACAGTTTTAAATATTTTGAATCAAATACTATAGCACAAATATAATTTACAATACTTTGCACAGGAAACATTACATCTGAAATATAACTTTAGATATTATATAAAAATACATATATTCTTCTCTCCTCATTAGAAAAAGTATTTATTTGCAGGTTCCAGCAAGATGTAACATTTCAAAAGAATTTAACCCTTCAGATGGTCATCAGTTTGCAATTAGAAGACACCTCTCCACTTCAACTACATGGTGGTATATAACCAACAGATTATAGAGCTAGAGAATAACATCTCCCACTGCCCAAAGGCAGCCATAACTGCTCCAATCTGCTTTAATTCTAGGAATTCATTACAAAATTTATGAACCATTATGTAAGAAAACCCTTAGATTTTTATACACCTTGAGTCCAACATCTCCTATTGGCTGTAAATATATTTGCTCCCTACAGAGTCAAAGGCATGGGTAGGATCTTCTTGTACCCTGCGGGTCATAGCTCTGAGTAGTTTCACATACCTATATACATCTTTCTTGGCTTGTTTTGGAAGTTTTCTATACATCCTAGGAAACATGGGAAAACTCTCCCCGACATGGGGCTCAATCTATATCTCGAACTTTAAAAGCCCCAAAGTATGTTGCATCTTGATCTGGGTCCAGTAGTGAAGGGTTGGAGACCTCAATGCTTATTTTCTCACCAGACCGTAGTTTAAAAAATCCTCCCACATTTATGGAGTAAAAATGGAATTCAGAATTCCCCAACCAGTACTTGGTGCTTCCTCCTTTCATCAGAGTGTGAGAACTGGGGATTTTGATGCTGGTTTTGGTGACATATACCATCAGCTGAAGATAATTGGCACTGAGGTTTCCGGAAGTCTCATGATGTCGAAAGCAGATGTTGGCATACAGGTAGTAGAAGCCGTCTTGGTTAACTATCAGTTTCCCGTTGCTGAAGGTCATGTTGGAGATCTTGGCCCAACCTCGGTCATGGTACCAGCAGGACAGAGTCACTTTGTGGGAACCTGAGGAAAGGAGAGGCAAGTGATTTGAAACTTACTCCTGCAACGAGAAGCATATCTTCACAATTCTGTGAGGTTGCAGAAAGACGTACGGAGACGGTCATTGTTCCAATGGGAGAACGACCTCTCAAAATTTATTTTCTAAAAGGAGAGTACAAGCACATTAATATGTCCCTGTGTTGTCTGCTGGGCACCTGAGAGGGGTCAAAGACACAATCTCCCTTTTTCAAGGAGCCTACAGCACACAAAGGATAAGCATGATATATGTTCAGACAGGAAGCAAGGCATGGGCCCGAGAAGAAAGGTGCGGATGTTGCAAAGGGAATTCAAAGGAAAGAGATTACTTCCTTCCAGAAGGATCAAGAATGATTTTGCTGGGCTTGCGTGCTCAGTGGCGTCCAACTCTTTGCAACCCCGTGGACTGTAGCCCTCCAGGCTCCTCTGTCCATGGGATTTTCCTGGCAAGAATACTAGAGTGGGTTGCCATTTCCTCCTCTGGGGGATCTTCCCAACCCACAGATCAAACCCGAGCCTCCTGCATTGCAGACAGATTCTTTACTGCTGAGCCACCAGCTACTGAGCCTAATAACCTAAAGAAGTAATAGGATTCAGCCTACAGAGCATAAAGGTCGAAGGAAGAGAATCAGCCAAAGGCAGCTGAATCAAGAAAGCAAAAAACAAGTATAGGAAGAGAATATCCAGATTTCACATAGCCCCACCTTCTCTTTTAATTCACGGAGAGAGGTATATAGAAGGAGCTGAAAATCTGGGTCACAGCAACTTTGACTAAAAAGTCAAACTCTTAAACTATATTCTCCACTATTGATGCTCCCCTCCTCCAACAGCCCAAATGCCTCCCAAGTTCACATGAATGAAAAGCTTCCCCCAGAGAAGTTCACAGAGAAAACATCCTTGGTATTGCCCTCTCCGGGTTCACAACTTCATGCAGTCTTTTGTGAAGACCAAAGGATGGTTAAAATGTCTTCTGAGAAGCCAGAATTCTCCTTTAGCCCCTTCTCACACTTGAAATGTGACAACTGATCTCCATGCCACTCTTTTTGGAGTAGTGGAAGTTTCTAGAAGTCGTCTAAATGTGTCCAGTGCTTTGAATATTTCAGGTCTTTTAGTGCATTTTACTAATCTTTAGAAATTGTTGTTGTTGCTGTTGCTAAGTCGTGTTCAACTGCTTTATGGCCCCATGAACTGTAGTCTACCAAGTTCCTGTCCATGGGATTTCCCAGGCAAGAATACTAGAGTGGGTTGACACTTTCTTCTCCATGGGATCTTCCCAACGCAGGGATCAAACCCATGTCTCCACTTGGCAGGCTGATTTTTTGCCACTGAGCCACCAGGGAAGCCCTCCTTTAAAAATTGTGACATGATAAATCCATGATAAACCCCATTAATCAAATATTTATATTTATGTGGATACCCATTATCTAACTGGAAAAGGTCTCATCTAGTGGAGAAAAAAAGCTGTTATATTTTGGAAAATCCAAAGTTTTCCTCCAGAGGATTTTATAAATACTTATGCTAAATCAAGGTTGTCATCTGCTAGAATTCCAGCAAGGCAAAACAGAGCCGAGGAGTCTCAGAATGGGGTTAGGAGTACTTTCTGCAGCCAGGGAGAAGTTCTTTGCTGCCTGTCAGCCAAGAGAAATCAGTCCATGGAACTTACGCTTAAAGTAAATTCCATGGATCCATCAAAGCTGACAGCCCTTTGGTTAGAGTGGGTCCTTGGGTGAACCCTGTAGAATAGCTACCTTTCAAGACTGGCCTGAATCCTGGGGAAACTTGAACACCTACATCATCTTTTTCTAGAACACCTCCAGAGGGCCACTGGACAGCTGGAATATGGTCTGGGGACCTCAACACCAGGCTCTTCCTTCACCAGGAAGAAAAAAAATTCAGGAGGACCCAAGTTACAGCAGGGCCACTCATTCTTAGGCCTCAAAGGCAAAGAAGTCAATGCTTCCAATCCCTCTGTTCAGAAATACGACAGACTTCCTGAACTGCACATCTTATCCACAGGAGGGCGCTAGAGTGAGTCTGAGAAGCCATCCCAGGCACCGTGGCCTCCAGAACCAGCAGAGCACTCACCCTTTTTCATCCAAGGTCCTACTTCAGATCATCCCAGATGAAAGCACCCCAAATATAAGTATCATTCCATGGTCCCAACTGAGTCAGAAATGAGACTCTCAGACTACTCATCACATCCTCATAAACACTAGCAAAGTTACTTCTCCGGGCTTGTAAGCAGCCACCTAGCCCATTGACAAAGCTAATAAAACTCAAGGTGTTTCCTGTCTCAGATCAACACATAGTTACCTCCTTCTTTCCTACTCGTGTATTCAGTCCTTTATCCAATCAGTTATTGGCCTTATACTTCATCTTCCTTCCATGATGGTCCTTAACAGACAGTAAAGGAATGTCTAAGGTGAGGTCTATCCTCTCAGTGGGATGAATCAGCTAGCCTTAGACCAAGGGCTGGGAGACTGGTCTGGGAAGGCAGGGAAGAATGTAGAAACCTTGACCGCCTGCCACTCTCACTGTTACCTCAAGTGGAAGGAGTATCCTAATTTCCTGCTTTACAGACTTACTTTTATCCATTCCCTGATCGATTCAGTCATTCAGTAAATATTTGATTAGTGCTTCCTATCGGCATTCATTCTACCCATAATTAAGAATTATATCAAGCAGAGTACCCATGAGGCGCTTACATCTTAGAAGTGAAGAAAATAAGAAACGGGCACGCAAAATGAAAAATGTAACATTTTCATCTCTGCGTGTCACATAACACATGGCTGAACTTCAGTTAAAGCAACTTGCAAGTGGGAGCTGCAGAAATTAATGGCGATCGGGTGAGTTCAGCCCAGTGACAGAGAACAGGGAGAACTTGGATCAAATGTGGACAGGCTGAGAAGAGGCAGAGTATTGTGAGCGAGAGAAATTGTTCAAGCAAAGAATGGAATGCACACAGTATGCAGAGGAGAAAGGAAAAAAAACCATCAGTGTGAACTGGAGGGTTCATGAATAGATGCCAGTGGGAGAAAAGACAAGAAGAGCACCCCCATCAGGTTGGAGGACCTCACACACAAGCCTGAGCTTCTATCACTAGAGGACCTTCAGCCTTCCCAGCCTCCCCAACCCCTAGAGTCACTGCTATTAACTGTTAGAGAAGCCTCTCCAGATATTTAGCCTCAGCTCCCCTTAAGAAAGCCATGAATCCCGACCTCACAAAATACTCCCCAATGAAAATTCAAGAAGCTTTGAAATATATCAGTATAAGGCAGAGTCTGATTCCTTTAATATATGTAAATAAGTACAAATAAGTATGAAACGGCTCCTCTACCCACAGAATCTCCAGGCCTCCTGCAGTACAGGCAGATTCTTTACCATCTGAGCCACCAGGGAAGCCCACGGCTCAGATGGTAAAGAATCCACCTGCAGTGCGGGAAACCAGGACTTGATCTCTGGGTTGGGAAGATCCGCTGAAAGAGGAAATGGCAACCCACTACAGAATTCTTGCTGGAGAATCCCGATGGACAGAGGACCCTGGTGGGCTACAGTCCATGGGGTTGCAAAGAGTAGGACACGACTGAACAGCTAAGCGCAAGTATGAAAAGGAGATCCCAAATGAACATGCAAACGTAAAGCCATCTTTCTCCAAAGTATCCAATCCTGGTCCAGGCTAGGAGATAAATGAACTCAAGGAGTCACTGGCCAAGCCAGAAGATCAAATTCTATTTTCTTAAACAGAAGCATACACTAGTTCATTTCACTCCGTCTCAAGCTCAATAACCCTCAGAAAATGTCCAGGAGTTTTGCCTTGTTTTTGGCAATGATTTGATGCTAGGTGCCTGGAGGGAGAGCTTTATAACTAAAACATGCTTCTCACTGCCAAATAGACTTTGGCACACAGTCTAATGCACTGTTTATCATATGCCATTTAAAATGAACCGAAAAGATAAATGCAGAGTGCTTTCACAGCACACACAGATGATAGATCAGTATTAATTTGATTGCCTTTGCTAACATGCAAAATAGTTTTCCACTCAGAAAATTAGAACAGTTCCATAAGGCACATACACAGAGAGAGAGAGAAACAGAGAAAGAGTAAATTTGTTTATGAAGCAAATATCTGGGACAGGAGAGTTAGTTGAAGAAAATCTGAAAATCAGACAGTTGGTTGCTCACTTTCTACGTCTGCAGTCAGGCAAAATTCCTTTGTGGTCCATACTATTAAATATAATAGTGGCTTCAAAACTGTTTATTAAAATTTGGATTTTTTAAAAAATTTAGCACTTCCCATATGGTCTTGATTCCTGGTTTTCATCCAGGCAGCCCAGGTTCAACTCCTGGTATGAGAGTGGTAACCTTTTGGAAGGTTACCACCTGCTTCCCAGGTGGCTCAGTGGGTAAAGAATCTGCCTGCAATGCAGGAGACTCAGGTTTAATCCCTGGGTTGGGAAGGTGCTCTGGAGAAGGGAATGGCAACCCACTCCAGATACTCTTGCCTGGAGAATCCCATGGACAGAGGAGCCTGGCAGGCTACAGTCCATGGGGTCACAAAGAGTCGGACACGATTGAAGTGACTGAGCACAGCACAAGAAAAATTGGCCATGAATAATTTTTTTGGAAAAAAACAATATGTATAATTATTTAATTAAGCATTAAATAACAAATTACATGCACTGAGTGCTTACTCTATGCTCATTTCCACATAAGCGTGTTAGTACATGAGCTGGTTAAATCTTCATAGCTGCTGCAGGAAGTAAATACTATTACCACCCCCATGAAGAAGCTGACACACAAAGCTGAGACACATTTCGATAACATACACAAGGTCACCCGATCAGGAAGTAGTGCAGGGGGGCCTCAAACCCAGGCAGTCAGACCTGAGACAACTGCTATTAAAACTGCATTCATCTACTTCTTACAGGAAAAGAGGAACATTAGAACACTGAAAGTATTTCCCGCTGACAAAGCCAATAGGCCACAAGGTACTTAGGTGATACTCTACAAAGTAAAAAGCACAGACTTGGGAATCAACTAGAGTGGAATTCAGTTTCTAAGCCTGCCATGTTGTAGCCTGGATCAGTTAGCTTATCTTAGGTGCGTCTTGGTTTCCCTATTTGCAAAATCTGAATGATAATTGCTATTTTGCAGGGTTGTAGAATTAGAGATAATTAGGAGAAGGCAATGGCACCCCACTCCAGTACTCTTGCCTGGAAAATCCCATGGATGGAGGAGCCTGGTGGGCTGCGGTCCACGGAGTCGCTAAGAGTTGGACACGACTGAGCGACTTCACTTTCACGTTTCACTTTCAAGCATTGAAGAAGGAAATGGCAACCCACTCCAATATTCTTGCCTGGAGAATCCCAGGGACGGGGGAGCCTGGTGGCTGCCGTCGATGGGGTCGCACAGAGTCGGACACGACTGAAGCGACAGCAGCAGCAGAAGTAAAGATAATGAACACAAAGCAAAATGCTAGACACATAATGTGTATTCAATAAATAGTATAATGATAGTAATGTTCCTTGTTATTACTGTTGACTTAAAAAATTTCACAATTGTGAGGGTTGCAAGTTAAGTTTTATGCAAGTTAAGCTTTATTTGGGGCAAAATGAGGACTGCAGCCTGGGAGACAGTACCTCAGACAGCTCTGAAAAACTGCTCCCAAGAGGTAGGGGGAAGGTCAATATATATGATTTTGGTGAAGGGAGAGTTCAGTGCAATCAAGCACGTATCTTTGCAAAAGTTTCCTGTTAGTCACGAGGAGCTGAGGTCACCATGAAGGGATTTAGTGCTTTCCTAGATATGAGAAGATACAAGGATCGAGCTCATAAAATCAGATCCTGAAAATATCTATCTATCTAAAGACCTGTTCTGCCAGTTTCCCCAGAGCACAGAGCGCCTCATTCCTGATCTCCACCCTGAACTCTCTTCAGGGGGTGTTGAAGGCCAACAGCTGTAACAGCATGTGATCTAATCCTTGCAGAGGCAGGTGGCAAGTGCCAATGTGGAGTCGGAACTGTCACAAGGTTCTTTGTAATCTTTTTATGCTCACCTAGCCTGATGTGAAGTAACCATCGGGGTTATATGATGGACTACATTGGGTAGACGTAGACGCGGAGCTCTGAGTTTTCTCTTTCCAAAAGAAAATCAGGTCTCCAGTCCACTGAGCTAAATACCTAGCCTGGAAAAGAGTGATAACCCCCGGGAGAAGGAGTGTGTCTCATTTTCCCGAGGGCTCCTGCCCCTGAAATATCACTCTGCTAAGCCTCTACCTGGCACTCCACAGGAGACGGCTGACTATATGACTGTGTGTGTACTCAGTCAGTTTGACTCTCTGCGACCCTGTGGATTGCAGCCCACCAGGCTCCTCTGTCATGGGATTCTCCAGGCAAGAACACTGGAGTGGGTGCCATGCTCTGCTCCAAGGGGATCGTCCTGACTCAGGGATCAAACTCATATCTCCTACTTCTCTTGCATTACAGGTGGATTCCTTATCCACTGAGCCACCCACTCGAGAAGCCCGGAGTATATGACTGCTGCTGCTAAGTCGCTTCAGTTGTGTCCAACTCTGTGCAACCCCATAGACGGCAGCCCACCACGCTCCCCCGTCCCTGGGATTCTCCAGGCAAGAACACTGGAGTGGGTTGCCATTTCCTTCTCCAATGCTTGAAAGTGAAAAGTCAAAGTGAAGTCGCTCAGTCGTGTCCAACTCTTAGCGACCCCATGGACTGCAGCCCACCAGGCTCCTCTGTCCATGGGATTTTCCAGGCAAGACCACTGGAGTGGGGTGCCATCTACCTGGAGGAATTCATGCACCCCACAAGCCAGCCACGGGGATTTGTCAACTTTGGCCTGGATAAACAGAGATGAGTATACCAAAAGACCATTCTTCTCAGCTATGCCACCTCACCTGGCAGTTGTTTAACATAAAGTCACTCTGATGGTCTGAAAATGAATACAGTGATGACGCGCATTCCTGCACGATTGAGAATCACTGTTTCCATGGTGTGGATGACGAACTAAAGACCAGATTGACTTTTCTTCTGGTCTAGAAGTTACGGGCTCTCAAAATTTTAGTAACAGGCTAAGAATAGGTCTGAGTATTCAATTGGGCTGACAAATGACTCTTGAAATATTGCTCAGGCTGGATGCAAACGGAACTTACCTGATGGGATGTCAGTGGCGTTAATCGTGAGATGGGCAAAGGGCTGAATCTCAGGCTTGTTCCTTCTGGCCAGATCTAACCATGAACCTTCCACCATGGCTGGAGATAAGAGAAGCCACGTTAGCCCAAGGAGGAGTCACCCTAGGGGTTTTCAAATATTTGTACAGGTCCACGCTTACCTTTTTCTGCTCTAATGTGCTGTGATTTAACAATATGTTGCATTTCCTGCAATAAAAAGAAAAAAATCTTGTTTATATACTCACTGTTTGATAAGGCAGTTAAGAATTCAGGACTGTTAGACATACAATAAATTAATCCTCTTTCCCTCAAAGTATGCCAAAAATACCTAGGTAGTAAAATTTCTTGATGTTCTAAGTAGCCATCAGGGAAGTTCATCTCCAAAGAATTATCGGATGTGCTTAAAAAGTAGATTACACACATACTATCCAACAAAATACTTGGGACAGTAGGAGGAAATAAAAGACAGTGTAAATTATAAAACATGGAATCACCAAATATAATTAAACATTTGTAGCAGGTACACAAACGAAGATGAAGTTAACTAGGAAAATAACAATTAACACAGAATATATGACCCTCTTAAATCTTTAGGGAGGCTCTTTTTATGTCTATTTCATTAGTGAATTCCTGTTATAACGTTGAAACTCAGCCCATAAGAAAGAGAAAGATGCCTGGCTCCCAGTGGTTAATTTTTTATTTTAAAAAGTCACAGTGTTTAAAGTACTACATGGATGTCCAGGAGCTTTTAGATTACCAGTAATTAACTGAAAATATTGCCACAAATCAAGGTGTAGAAGCTCAAGGCAGAAACAAAAAGAGCTCAAGTACATAAGAAGCCTTGTCGTTCAGTCGCCAAGTCGTGTCTGACTCCTGGCAATGTCACGGACTGTAGCCCGCTAGGCTCCTCTGTCCACGGGATTTCTCAGACAAGAATGCAGAGTGGGGTGCCATTCCCTTCTCCAGGGGATCTTCCCAACCCAGGGATTGAACTCACGTCTCCTGCACTGGCAGGCAGATTCTTTACCGCTGGCTACTGGGGAAATCCCACACAAAGAGCATAGGTAATTGTATATCTCTGTTTGAGCCCTGACAGTGAAGGGTCCAACAGGTAACTGTAGGCCCACCTAAAGCAAGACCTTAGCTCCTATTAAATAGTAAAGTGATATGGATGAAACTTCAGGCTTTGACTTCAGGTCAAGTCCCTGGATGTACTAACATACATATTAACAGCACCCCAATCACAGGGGGCCTTGATCATAGCTGGTTTGAAGATTCAGTGGGCTCATACATGTAGGCACTTAGCAAAGGGTCTGGTAAAGCCATACGTGTAAATACTACTAGAGGGACTTGCCGGGTGGTTGGGTGGTTAAGAAACTGCCTTGCAATGCAGGGGACACGGGTTCAATCCCTAGTCGGGGAAGTAAGATCCCACATGCTGAGAGGCAACTAAGGCCTTGTGCCATAACTATGCAGCCTGTTGCCACAAGGAAAGATCCCACATGACACGGTGACTAAGACTCGACGCAGACAAACAAATAAACAGATATTCTTAAAATAAATAACTAGTAATATTAACACTAGAAACACTCTGGAGAGAATCCGAATTTCTGTGTTATTGGGGTGATGATCCATGCTAACCACCCCACCCTCCACAATGTTTAAAAGATGAGCCAGATAGCTCAAGTTCTTTGAGTGTCTGGAGACAAGGGCTTTGAGACAGATGATGGGTGGGTAGATAGAGGCAGAAACACAGTTTCAACTGCTAATAGTTAGAAGTGATAAAATTACACTGGTTCTTCTGTCTGCCTTCAGGACCCCCTAGAGAGAAGAGAATCTACGCGACTTTTTTTCTATTTTTTTTTTAACTGGAGGATTAGAGTAATGTGTTGGCCTCTGCCACACGTTAACATGAGTCAGCCACAGGCATACACAGGTGCCGTCCCTCCTGAGCACCCCTCCCACCTCCCTCCCCATCGCACCCCTCTATATCATCACAGAGCATGTATCTGGCTGGAGCTCCCTGTGTCACCCGGCACATTCTCGCTTGCGATCTATTTTACATGTGGTCCTGTGTCTGTTTCCGTGCTATTCTCTCAATCTGTCCCACTCCCTTCTTCCCCTGAGAGAAAGACAAATATCACATATTGATGCATGCATGTGGAATCTAGAAAGACGGTACTCATAAACCTATTTGCAGGGCAGCAATGGAGACATGGAGAATCTTATTTTTAAAGGCCCTTGGAGGACACAGCAGAGCTGTCTTCAATTACCTGTTCTAACGGCCTAAAAAGTTACACACAGTGTGACTAACTTTCTTTTTTTGCACATTGGGATCATTTTTAAACATTTTATTGGCGTATAGCTGCTTTACGCTGCTGGGTTAATTTCTCCTGTGTGGCAAAATGAACACATATCCATACCTCCCCTCCCTTTGGGACGTCCTCCCCTTCAGGTCACTGCAGAGCATCAGGCAGAGTCCCCTGTGCTGCCCAGTGGGCTCTCAGTAGGTATTTTATGCACAGTACTCATAGAGTATATATGTCAGTCCCAGTCTCCCAATTCCTCCCATCTTCCCCTTTCCCCTTTGGTAGCCACAGATTTGTTCTCTTTTAGTGGAAACTTTTCAGCCTCATCCAGGACTACCTGCTGCCCTTATTGCTCAGGGCACTGCCCTGCACAGTTCTTGGGCAAATGGTGGCTGGTCCTTTGGGGTTGTGCAGTGGTCCTCACCAGGCTCTTTCCCTCTCCCCGCTTCATCCAAGATTTATTTCTCTCCCCTGCTGACTTCCCACTCCTGGACTCTCTTTTCATGATCTCTGGGTTCCCAATGGGACCCTGATTTCTGGAATTTCCTAGCCTTCCCTGCAATCTCAGCAACGATTTATATATGCACAACCTACCTATTTTACAGTGTGTGTGTATTTATGCATTTATAGATACACAGTGATATATTGTATACATCTCTTACAAATGTGTGATATATTGCATACATAATGTATCTTTATTCATTATATATATATTTATGCATATAAAATGAGGATACAAATTGGGGGGGCCAAAAGGTTTGTTCAGATTTTTCTGTACCATCTTATGGATAAACCTTTTGGCCAACCCAATATATGAAATGTTTACTATACAGTGTATATAGCTTTATATATTTATGATTAAGTATATCTTTATACATTGTGCATCTCCTTATCTCTTTATATAGGTGTCTATAACATAACTTCATCTGATTACTACCTCTGAGAAGACCGAACAGGAGCCGGAACCTGGATGACAGGAGTTCAGAGACCTCAAGCTGGTTCCCTTCTCCCTCTAGCCCTGATGGACCTCATCAGAAGGGAGAGGGGGGAACGGGGTTCAAGATGGCGGAGTAGAAGGACGCACACTCATCTCCTGCCGGAGCCCCCAAATCACAGCCAGCTGTTGAGAAGGAGGTGGGGGAGGGAAGAAGGAGGCAGCGCCCAGCGTGACACAGGCCTGCAGACGCCTGCTGGCCGCTTTCCTATTGAGAAGAGCACGTTTGTTCTTGAGAAAGACAAGGAGAGAACCGTTGTGCTAGCTCCGGGGTTCTCAACCTTGAACTGAAGCCTGACTTCCCAGGGGTGGAGTCTGAGAAGGCGCATTTCTCGCAGGTGAGCTGGCGTGGCTGACCTGGAGCCTCCATTTGAGAAGAGCAACCCCACTCCCATCCCCAAAGATTTCAGAGACGCGCACCTCTGAGAGTTTCTCAAAGCTTGAGACCAGGCCAGAGCAGCAGCAGACAGAAGTCACTGATTAAGTGGGCAGGGAAAGTGTTCTCTCCCACCTGGGAATGAACTTCTGTCCATTTAATCAGCAGCTGCTAGGTCAGGGCTGTCATAGAATCTCTTTATTACAAGAAAATGCAATAACCAGAGCCATTCAGAAGCACTTTCAATGTCTGCTTTAAAAAAAAAAAAGTGTCATGACCCAGGATGAATTAAAACTCAAGAAAAAGACCCATGAGGTAATGCTGCTTTCATGTTATACAATTTTGGGTATCCAAGAATTGCAGTTTCTTCTCAAAAACCATCCACATGAAAAGCAAAGTACAAAAAATGTAGACTCAATGTCTGTTCTTATATTCTTACCCCACTTCCAATCTTTCAAACTCTGAGATCATTCTTATTTATGTGTACACATATTAACCATGAACATAACAAAAAGGCTACAGCTTTGGGGTGCCCTGGCCCAACTCCAGCCAGTCTTACTCAGTTAGTCTGATATTGACTTGCTAGTTGTTTTTTTTTACAATAATCTCCCCAGGTGATTCTAATATGTAGCAGGCATAGAGAAACATTACTATTTAGCATTTCCATGAATGGTGGTTTGGTGAGAGCTCTATTTAGTCATTTATTATATTCTCACAATTTATCTGGGAAATCCCACAGACAGAGGAGCCTGCTGGGCTATAGTCCATGAAGTCACAAAGAGTGACTGAGCTCGCACATGCTTCTCTTTAGAAGACTATACTCTAGGAGGCTGGCAGGAAAGCATCAGTGGCCTGTGATGAAGTTCTGGACACGCTGCCTCCAAATATAGTGATTTAGCAAATGGAATATTTTAAACCATGTGATTTTGAGAAATGACAGATGCAGGAAGAACTACCTGGCCTCCCTCTTCTCCCCTGAAGCAGGTCATAGACCTCAGGTGAGAGGTACCTTCCCGATCTGGAAGAAAGGAGCCTCTTCACCTCTTAAGATGGGACGATGCCCAGAGGAAACTGAAGGAGAATGGACACGTGTATGTATGGCTGAGCCACTTTGCTGGCGATCTGAAACTGTCACAACACTGTCAGTTGGCTATGTGTGCGTGCCTGCTACGTTGCTTCGGTCAGGTCTGACTTTTTGCAACCCCATGGACTGTAGCCCACCAGGCTCCTTTGTCCAGGGGATTCTACAGGCAAGAACACTGGAGTGGGTTGCTATGCCCTCCTCACTAATCAACAACTATATGCCAATATAAAATAAAAAGTTCAAAGAAAAAAAAAGGTTATGCAATTTTTGGATAAAGGAACAAAGACTATGTGGGTAACAAATATTGGAAAAATCATATTACAGAGCTGTGTCCGAGGTTGATTAATAAAAACATTATCCTATTTTTTTCTATTTGGGGGAAAAAGTGATTGCTGCAAGATCTAGCTTAAATATGAAAAACAAAAAAATAAAAAAATGAAGGAACAGGCCTTGCTGAGTTTCTCCCAGTGTACCACCCTTCACTCAGATCCTGTCCTGTCCCATTTTTTTTCTACACCTTTCCACTCTTCATCAAATTGAGTATAAAACCCACTCAGCTCAACTATTCCTGTGGGTCTTCATTTCCTTATGAAGCTCCTGTGTCACATAAAACTTAAATTAAATAAATTGGGATGGCTTCCCTTATTAACTTTCTTTTGTCAATCTAGTTTATAGGACCCCTACTGGTGAACCTAAGTAGGGAGAGGGAAAAAGTCTTTTTTCCCCCTCTCTCCACCTGTCAGGAAATCTTTAGAGGGTGGTTCCCTCCCTGCAGTAGTCATTCTGAAAGGAGGCCCACCTGGACCAGCGAATCGGACAAAAAAGAACCTCAACCTCAGGAAATCCGGTCTCAGAATTCCTGGGGTGGAGGAAGGGAGTCTTCAGAGAACAGCAGGCTCAGAACCTGCCCCACGAGTTCAGAGCTTGCCTGTCGGGTGGAGGAGCCCCCAGACTCAGCCAGGCGGCCCGGGCGTGGGGGCCTCACACTTCCAATAGTGACGACATCAAGGCCTCGCCACAGGCCAGGGCCACCCCAGTCCCTTTTCTCAAAGCTCAGTTACTTGACTAAGTGCATACCATGCAGTTCTCTCTCGAATGGCCTCCTAATATTCTTAATTTTCAAGATTATAGGAGACTCTTCTGAAGGAGTATAATTCTATTTATCTCCCAAGCTTTGCATTTACATTTATTTTCATCCACAGTCGTCCTCTCCTTTTGTCACGTTAATTAGAGTGTTTTAAAATTCGCAGAGTTCTTTAGTCCTAAATCTTATCATTCTGACACCGCTTCTGGTTTCTTTGAATTCAGAAAGATCTGATCTGTCTAATTTGGGGAAGACACTACAAAGAACATCCAAACTCCTTTCCTCTGAACAAATTATTCACATGAAAGAGATCTTTTAAAGAATGTTATATGGGTTTTATCTTATTTTAAACCCAGCTGTAAATTTTTTTTTTTTTAAGTTAATTCCCTGGGTACACATTGAGAAATGGAATATTTCCTGCTGGATCAGTAAACAAGGATGTTCACAGCCAGGGGCGATCGCAGCCACCGCCGCTGGTGAGCGGATGAGCCCCGAGGGAGCTCAGGAAGGAAAGAACACCTGCCTGCCGTCAGCAGCCACCAGGCGGCAGCCACGGCCTATGGTGAGAAACTCAGGGCAGGAAAACCGGAGCGCGGCCCCAGAGAGCTGACAGGGTGAAAGGTGAAAGCGAGAGCTTCTCCACTGTGTCCCACTCTTTGCGACCCCATGGACGGTAGCCCACCAGGCTCCTCTGTCCATGGAATTCTCCAGGCAAGAATGCTGGAGTGCATACCATTCTCTTCTCCAGGGGATCTTCCGGACCTAGGGGTTGAAACTGAGTCTCCTGCACTGCAGGCAGATTCTTTAGCATCTGAGCCACCAGGGAAACCCCATAGCTGAGGGGCTTATCAAGAGAATGATTTGAGTGAGCCCAGACTCTTGCATCTCCTCATACACAGGAAAGCGCTAAATGCCTTAACTTCAGTTATCCATCTTTTAATTAGCATTAATTTTTTGACGTTCAGACTCCCTGCCCTTTGTCACAAAACTTCTGTGTAACCTGGCTCCTCCCTTCGCCTCCTCAAGGCAGTTCTCTCTCGGTCATGTGAGATGCCGTCTCCAGGCCTGAGGTCCTAAAAATTCCCACTGAATAAAATATAACTCTCAACGTCTAGGTTGTGAATAGTTTTTAAGTTGACACACACACTACAATCATATGTTGTCTCCCTCCTGTCATCCAGAACGCCCACAGCCCTGCATAAAGAAGAATAGAGAGTTTTGACACGCCTCCCAGCAAACAGCCTCCAGCAGAAGCCAGAAACAGTCTCCAGGGTGAGAAAGCTGGGCAGATAGCCCTCTCTGCTATCTTCTGTTGGCCGAGAACTCCTAAAGAGAACCCAGCGTCCTGTTCCCCAGGAACACTGGCGATCTGCCTTCTCAGAAGAGAGCATGTTTAGCATCTGTCACATTCAAGGACAAAGAGATCTACCCGCTGGCTTCCAAAACCTACTCAGGACCAGTAGGCGTTACCTGTAAGTTCCTAGGAAAATCCCATGCATGAATGAACTTATTTATGGTCACACTATAACAAGCAGGCTTTTCAGCTAATTTATGATTTTTAAATAAATATAATTTGCGTCTAAATTGTGAGAGCTTCATTTAACCCTTCAAAACAGGACAAAAAAGAAAAACCGAACTACTGGTAGACAGCCAAAGAAATCACTGCCAATTCAAGGATAAAAGAAATCCTCTGACATGCTGCCCCCTAGTGGACACCGTCTAACATTGACAAGCCAGACCAGGTTTGAAACTGCCTTCTGCCCCAACTCCACAAAGTTCTAAAAACAATAGATGCTGAGGAAATTACAAAACATTTTGAAAATCTTCTCCTTGTGGTATTTTCCTATTTAGACTGCACTGACATTTTCATCTTTGCCGTCACAGTACATTTGAACAGACAAGAAAACAACCGGTATGATTTTTCCTTTTTCTTTAATTTCCACTTTTTATTTCACTCAGAAAAATGTTGGGATTTCACAATTTCTCCTTCAAGATCAATAGGATTGTGTAACTGTGGTCTCTAGGACGGCTTCTCTTCAACTTCCGCCTTAACTCAACATCTAAGTACGATTCCCGGGAGTGTGATGGGGAGACTGTTGTGCTAGGCGCCCCTGAACATCTCACAATATTTTCGGATCATTTTGCCAAAGAGAAGTAGGGGAGAGACATCCCAGAACTGGCTCAATCTTGATATATCAGAGCCACTTAGGAGACATCGTACTCCATAAGAATAAATATAAACACCTGTCAGCATTTTCAGCTCCTTTTGAGCAGTCATGGGAATTTTGCTCCAGGTTATTTAAACATTGACAGCAAACGCTCAACCCAGCCTCTGCAAACTCAGCTGGATAACCGCCCCCAACAAGACTTTGAGAGCCTTCCAATTCAAGAGTGAACGTTATGAATTTGGTCTTATAAAATCATATGGATAAACAGATTCAAATCTTCACTGAGGATACTCCCAACTGTAAAGATAATCCTGAGAAAAGTCAAGTGGCTGGAGTCTGGTCTCATCAGACTAAAGAGCACACCTGTGCGTTGTGATGTGACTTGCGCCATGCGTGCGGTACCTGTCATCAGAGCACAGGAGGAGCAATTTGTCTAGCCAGATGCTTCCAGAAGCCACTGGCACCAGCTCCTAGCTGGGGTCTCAGGTGGCTGCCTCCCTCTGCAATCCCAAAGGCAGCTGCAGGGACATCTGGCTGGTTGAACAAGGATTTAACACCCCGTTTGCTAGACATAATACAGGGTTCATACACTTGTTAACATATGTAATGCATTCATTTTAACATCTTAATGATACCCTTCCTGTAATTCTTCTCCAACCTAGTTACGAGAATAGTGTATTCATCAGCCGAGTTAGCACATGAATGCCACACGAGGGTTGTTTCTGAAAATGAATAGCCAGTTTCCTATTCCTGCAGAGAAATCCTGCAGACTTCCACCTTGTAAAGAGCTGGAAATCCATCCTCATCCCTCCAGCCAGAGGACCACTGCCTTCCTTCAAGCTGTCATCATTTCTCATTGCTGCTGCTGTTGCTAAGTAGCGTCAGTCGTGTCCGCCTCTCTGCGACCCCATAGACAGCAGCCCACCAGGCTCCGCCGTCCCTGGGATTCTCCAGGCAAGAACACTGGAGTAGGTTGCCATTTCCTTCTCCAATGCAGGAAAGTGAAAAGTGAAAGTGAAGTTGCTCAGTCGTGTCCAACTCTTTGTGACCCCATGGACTGCAGCCTACCAGGCTCCTCCGTCCATGGGATCTTCCAGGCAAGAGTACTGGAGTGGGATGCCATTGCCTTCTCCAGAGTTACAATAATAGCCTCCTACCCCCTCTTCTGGGCTCCTGTTTTCCTCAAACCAGCCCAATGCTGCTAGAGCACGGGTGAGAAAGTCCGAAAGGGAGCAAGGCCCTTATCTTCTATTTTCTTAAAAAGTTTTTTTTTTTATTTTATTGAAATACAGTTTATTTACAATGTGTTAGTTTCAGGTGTGCAGCAAAACAATTCAGATACTATATATCTATACATAGATATATATGTGTGTGTTTAGTCGCTAAGTCCTATCCTACGCTTTGCAACCCCAGGCTTCCCTGTCCTCCACATCTCCCGGAGCTTGCTCAAACTCATGTCCATTGAGTCAGTGATGCCATCCAACCATCTCATCCTCTGCTGCCCCCTTCTCCTCTTGCCTTCAATCTTTCCCAGCATCAGGGTCTTTTCCAATGAGTTGGCTCTTTGCATCAGGTGTGGATAAACTTCTGCAGATTCTTTTCCATTATAGGTTATTACAAGATACTGAGTAACGTTCCCCACGCTACACAGTAGGTCCTTGCTGGTCGTCTGTTTTATATATAGTAGTGTGTGTATGTTAATCCCAAACTCCTAATTTATCCCTCCCCCGTCTTTCCCAGTTGGTAACTGTGGTGACCGAAGGACAAAAGAGCAGATAAAACTAAGGAGGGTCTTGGAATCAGTAACGATAAACTGGGCCCTTATCATCCTTCCCTCCCCCAGGCTGTAACTATTAACGGATTTCAGGTCCTCTTGAGTGGGCTTCCCTGGTGGCTCAGAGGTTAAAGCGTCTGCCTCCAGTGCGGGAGACCCGGGTTCAATCCCTGGGTCGGGAAGATCCCCTGGAAAAGGAAATGGCAATCCACTCCAGTATTCTTGCCTGGAGAATCCCATGGATGGAGGAGCCTGGTAGGGCTCCACGGGGTCGCAAAGAGTTGGACACGACTGAGCGACTTCACCTACCTACCTACCTGAGTGGCATAACCTGTGTCCTCTCCTACCCATAGGGAGAAGGTATTTGCCTTACTCTTTCCCCAACCCAGTATACACGCCTCTGCTGCTGCTGCTGCTAAGCTGCTTCAGTCGTGTCCGACTCTGTGCGACCCCATAGACGGCAGCCCACCAGGCTCCACCGTCCCTGGGATTCTCCAGGCAAGAACACTGGAGTGGGTTGCCATTTCCTTCTCCAATGCAGGAAAGTGAAAAGTGAAAGTGAAGTTGCCCAGTCGTGCCCAACTCCTAGAGACCCCATGGACTGCAGCCCACCAGGCTCCTCCGTCCATGGGATTTTCCAGGCAAGAGTACTGGAGTGGGGTGCCACTGCCTTCTCCTATCCAGGAGCAAATGACCGGCAAGACCCCTACCCCACTCCCTGTATCCCGGGTATAAAAGTGGATGAAGGAGTCCTGTTCAACATCGGCTCTCTCTTGAGCCGGCCCGCTGTTCTAAGCGTCTCCCGCTCTAATAAACTTTATTTCCCTTTCATTCTGCCTCATGTCTGGAAATTCTTTTCCAACCTGCGCCTGGACCACGACAGTAACCATAAGTTCGTTTCCTATGTCTGAGTCTATTTCTGTTTGGCAAATAAATTCATTTGTATCTTTTTTTTAGATCCCACATATAAGCAATATCACATGGTATTTGTCTTCCTCTGTCTGACGTTTCATTTACTATGATAATCTCTGGGTCTATCTATCCATGTTGCTGCAAATGGCATTATTTCATTCTTTTTATGGCCAATTAATATTATGGCCAAATTATATATATTGCCCGAAGCTGCCACTAAATCACTTCAGTCGTGCCCGACTCTGTGCGACCCCATAGACGGCAGCCCACCAGGCTCCCCCATCCCTGGGATTCTCCAGGCAAGAACACTGGAGTGGGTTGCCATTTCCTTCTCCAATGCGTGAAAGGGAAAAGTGAAAGTGAAGTCGCTCAGTTATGTCCAACTCCTAGCGACCCCATGGACTGCAGCCTACCAGGTTCCTCCGTCCATGGGATTCTCCAGGCAAGAGTACTGGAGTGGGGTGCCATTGCCCAATTATATACAAATATATATATGGACAATTAATACAAATATTAACATTTATGGCCAAAGTAATATTCCGCTGTGTATATGTACCACATCTTCATCTGTTCCTCTATTGATGAAGTCCCTTCTCTTCTGAAAACCCTCCAGGGGCTGCCTGCAGACTTCAGGAACAAGTCTAATTCCTAACCTGGGCTTATAAGGCTGTGCATGACTGGGCTGGTTACCACCCCAGGCTCTCCTGCCATTCCTCCCCTGCATGCCCAAAGCCCATCACCCTTGAGAACCTCTGGGCGTTCAAGCCACATGGCACCACTGCAGAGTCTCTCTGGCAGGTCTCCTGTGCCTCCATCCATGCAGACTTGGCACACAGCTCCTCCCTTGGAGAGAGATCTTACTGTCTTATCAAGAGCTCATCTGTCGTTGCAAAGATTGTATTTCCATGGCATTCTTGGCTCACAAAGCACAGAAAGAATAACCATCAGATGCTATGGAAGAACAAAAGAGACAGGATTGGGTTTTTTTAGGCCGAGCTACCTGGCATGTGGTGGCTCAGATGGTAAAGCATCTGCCTACAATGCAGGAGCCCTGAGTTCAATCCCTGGGTTGGGAAGATCTCCTGGAGAAGGAAATGGCACCCCACTGCGGTATTCTTGCATGGAAAATCCCATGGATGGAGGAGCCTGGCAGGCTACAGTCCATGGGGTCACAAAGAGTCAGACACAACTGAGCGACTTCACTTCACCTGGCATGTGGGCTCTAGTTCCCTGATGAGGGATTGAACCCTCGCCCCTACACTGACAGCGCAGAGTCTTAACCACTGGACCGCCAGGGAAGTCCAAGAGACAAGGTTAGGGTTGATTTAGGATCGATGTCACGGCCCCTCTTTGTCCCTCTACTAATGCTCGCTTAGAATTTCTAGTCCACAGGATTTGGGGGGACACTTTGTATGCACCTGGATGGAGCCAGAGACCTCCTAGCTTGTTGTGAAGAGTCAATGGTTAACACTCTGAAAACACCTCAAGACAAAGAACTTTAAGGGCAGGAGCCATTAAGGGGTTCCCTGATGCTGGAAAAGATTGAAGGCAAAAGAAGAGGGTGGCAGAGGACGCGATGGTTGGATGGCATCACTGACTCAACGGACATGAATTTGAGCAAACTCTGGGAGATGGTGAAAGACCGCAAGGCCTGGCGTGCTGCCCTCCATGGGGTCGCGAAGAGCCAGACATGACTTGGGTAACTGCACACCACCACCTAAACATCTGTTATTCAGGCAGAGTGGAGGCCCATGCTTCCAGGCCCAGAGCCCCTGGAGGTACCGGGTACCAGGATAGAGAGGGCGGGAGCCTGGGAAGGGGGCAGGAGCACTGCAAAGGGGGCGGGGCAGCTCCACCCATCCCTCTGGGGTGGGGAGGAGGAGGGAGGGGGTCCAGGTTCTGGCGAGTGTCTGGGTGGGGTCGGGCAGCAGGAGATACGACAGACGCCCCACTAACCCTGAAGGTAAGAGCCATCTCAGACCTGAATTTGTAATTTTACCCTTTGTTCCCTAAACTTCTTTATTTTTAACCAAACATTATTGCTTTAAAAAAAATTCTCTCTCTTAGATGGTTAGGGTGAGGGGGTGGGAGGGAGGCGCAACAGGGAAGGGATGTTGCGTATACATATAACTGATTCACTTTGCAATACAGCAGAAACTAACATGACTTCATAAAGCAATTGTTGTTGTGCAGTTGCCCAGCCGTGTCCAACTCTGAGACCCCATGGACTGCAGCACGCCAGGCCTCCCTGCCCGCACCGTCTCCTGAAGCTTGCCCAAGTTCATGTCCCTTGCATCAGTGATGCCATCCAGCCATCTTGTCCTCTGACATCCTCTTCTTCTGCGCTCAATCTTTCCTGGCATCAGGGGCTTTTCCAGTGAGTTGTCTGTTAACATAAGATGACCAAAATACTGGAGTTTCAGCCTCAGCATCAGTCCTTCCAACTATAACGCAACTATCCTCCAAAAAAAAAAAAAAAAACCCTCAAAGCCAAACAGGGGTTCTCTGCCCTCATGCCCCCCGTTCTGAATCTCCTCATCTCTGTTTCCTCACTGAATCACCCACCCTAGCCATGACCATCCCTGGAAATTCTCAGGGAAGAGCTTTACCAAAATGTGGACTAGTCTCCTCCTCCCCCACTAAGTACAGCTGGCAAGCGGGGGCTCATTTCTCCCAGAAGAGGCTGCTGATTGGAAAAGACATGTCTTTGCACACAGATAATGGACTCTACCCACCGAAGGGCTGAAGAATACAGTGCCCTTGTTTTCCTAAAGTAGAGTGATGCCTTCCTGGCCGGGCAATGGCTATACTGGGAACAGAAAATTAGTTTTTTTGTTTAACCTTCATGGTTTAAATGAGGAAGTTTCTGCTACAGTTAAAGGTCCCCTCGAGTTTTCATAAAGTAGCCTTATGACAGCAATATTAGTCTTCATAAAGAGCTCAATTTTAAAATGTCTTGCACTCGGGTACTTGTTACAAAGTTGCATCTAAGGGCTTAGCCGACTAACTGCAATGGAGCATCTTGGGCTAACTGTGCTATTTACTGCCCCTCTGCTCTCTTTTGCCACTTTTATTTTTCTGATTAATTAATTCATTATTCCCTTCTGGCCATCCTGGGCCTTTGTTGCTGTGCTCAGACTCTTCTCCAGCTGCAGCGAGCAGGGGCTACTCTTCACTGCGGTGCGAGGGCTTCTCACCGCGGTGGCTTCTCTGGCTTGCAGAGCCTGGGCTCTATTGCACACGGGCTCTGGTAGCCATGCCTCCTGGGCTCTAGAGCACAGGTTCAACCATTGTGGCGTGTGGCTTAGGTGCCCCATGGCATGCAGAATCTTCCAGGACCAGGGATCGAACCTGTGTCCCTTGCATCGGCAGGTGGGTTCTCAAGCACCGGACCACTAGAGAAGTCCTCTTTTGCCACTTTTCAACATAATCATGCCACCTCACACTGGCAGAGTTTCTGACATCCACAAAGATTCATCCCCACTCCCCTCACCCTACCAAGAAGGTTATTTGCATAGTCTCTCCCCACAGTATCCCTGACTGCTAGGAATGGAGCTCGAAGTGGGACAGAGGTACCAGGCCAGCCACTGTGGACCAGTGAGGGCAGGGAGGGAGGGGAGAAGTTGGCCATGAGGGTTCTCCAGCCTCACAGTCCCTGTCATGCCTTAAAGAACCACACTTGGGAACGCCCTCCAGCCCTTAAGGAGAATCTTCCGGGCACTGATAATGTGGCCAGCTTCTGGCAACATTAAACCATCATCTGCTTGATGACATCAAGAGCAGGGCTGAGCACAGATCACTCATAAATTCATGAAGCTGGTTCTTTAAACAGTCCTTGAGCACCAACTGCGTACTGCCACTGGGTAGAGAAACAAGACATCACAGAGTCTCTGCCCTTGGAAAGCTTGCATTTGAGTGTGTCAGGTCAGCACCAGGCCCCTGGCGTCGATGCTATGCTGGGGTGAATACAAGAAGCCCCAGGTGTGCACTACAGGGGTTCCTACCCCAAAGGTGGGCAGGCAGGCATCACTGGGGGCATCCCTGCTGGCTCAGGTGGTAAAGAATCTGCCTGTCAATGCAGGAGACCCGGGTTCGATTCCTGGATGGGGAAGATCCCCCGGAGAAGGAAATGGCAACCCATTCCAGTATTCTTGTCTGGAGAATCCCATAGACAGAGGAGCCTGGTGGGTTACAGTCCATGGAATCACAAAGAGTCGGCCACGACTGAGCGATGAACACTTTCACATTTTTGTGTGTGAAGAAATGGCTGAGCTCAATTTTGAAAGACAAATGAAAACTGTACACAAAGAGAAGCCTGGAATGGCACATGCAGAACACTCACAAAGACTTATACTTCATCCATCCACCCAGCCGTCCACCCTGCAGAGCTTGCCGATGGCTGCAAGGGCCGGGTGTCCTGCAGGAGGCCAAGACGCTATGCATCCAGGACAAACATCCTCTCTGCCCTCACTGCGCTTACAGTCACAGCAAGGAGGTAGGAAGTGGCGGGTGGGGACGGGCACAGCCAGGTTGGGGAACGTCTAACCCTTTCCTGAGGTGGGGCTCTGAGCACAGCCAAGGAGGGTGAGGAGATGGAGCCAGAGGATAATGAAGCTGGAGAGGCGGAGGTTGGACGGAGGGTCCCAGAACACAGAAGACTTGGTGTTCCATCTTCAGCAGCTCAGACTTTATCCTGAGGACTACAAGGGTCCACTGAAAGATTTTCATAAGCAGGAAAGCCAGTGACATGTTCCAACTGGCGTCTGAGGCATCGCGGAGTTGTAGAGAGGGTGGCTAGAGGCAGTGTGAGAGGGCAGAGTGGCCGCCTGGCAGTGGTCCAGGTGAACAGGGATGATGGGGAAGGTGGCGCCTGTACGAGGGGCCAACAGTCGTGACACAGCGCAGAGAGAAGTGCTTGAAAGTTCAGGAAGGAGGTAGAACCCACAAGGTGAGGGTGAGGTAAGAAAGTTAGAGGAAGCCTGTAAGACCATCTTCTGGCTTCTGGTTTGGGGTGATGGAGATGACGGCTCTGTCCTTCACCACAAGAGGGTTGATCAGATGAGAAGCAGATATATGCGTGGAGGAGAAAAGGTTCTGAGCTCATCAAGTTTCTGATGAATATGAGCGTTGCGGTTTATAATTATCATGATTATTTTTACTGCTGCTTCTGCTACAATACCACCACCACCACCACCATCACCACCACCCCCCCCCCAGCGCTCTCAAAGAGCTAAACCTGAGAACTGAGGGAGCACCCTAGTGATCAGGAAGCTATGTGAGGATGGGTCTCTCAGACCTTGAATCTTGAAAAGTTCAAGCAAATATTTGCTGCCTGGTCATCTCAGATATGGGCTTCCCGGGTAGTGCGGCGGTCAAGAGTCTACCTGCCAATGCAGGAGCCGCAGGAGACCTGGGTTTGATGCCTGGGTCAGGAAGATCACTGGAGGAGGTTATGAGAACCCTGAAAAATCCCGTGGACAGAGGAGCCTGGCAGGCTACAGTCCATGGGGTCGCAAAGAGTCAAGAGAGGACTGAGCCAGACATAGAGTGTTCTGTGCAACTTCCAAGACTCGTCTTCTCTGTACCACACAGGCTGAATCCTGCTGCTCAAATATAGTCCTGTCATTCACCAGTGGCTTCCCTGTCCCCCAGTGGCTCTCACCTCTTCCTAAGATGCTTGGTGGTGAGTGGTTTAGTCACTAAGTCGTGCCCAACTCTTGGGACCCCACGAACTACAGCCTGCCAGGCTCCTCTGCCCATGGGATTCTCCAGGCAAGAATACTGGAGTGGGTTGCCATGTCCTTCTCTGTAAGAGGCTTAGAACACCTCTTTGGTCAGTATTTACCCTGAAGCCTTCCCGAAAACAGACCAGCCCTTCTAAGAAAGACTTCCCAAATCGAGTCTACTCCTGAACTACCAAATCAGAATCTTTCTAGCAGTTCTGGAAACTTTTCATTTTTGTTTTAAACAAGCTCCCCAAGTGATTTTTAAGATCAAGTCAGGTTTGGGAAGTGCTGCTCAAGGGCACATCATTCTCTCCAGCTCCGCAGGCTGGCCCTCTCTGAGGACGAGCCACTCCTGGTGGAGCAATCCAAGCCTCCTTCACCAGGTCCCCTCCAACTGAGGACTCTCAGTCTTACTGACTTCTGGATTTGCAGCCCAGGAGCCTGTGTCACACAATGAGATGCTCCTCTTTCAGGCATGCCCTTGGTCTTCTGTTTTCTTTTTTAATGTCAAGCCAGAGTATCTTTTCTTCTACCCTGGAGTACTTCTGGCATGAGGATAAGCCCAACTCCTACAACACCACTCACTGGCTATTTCCCTTCTGCAAACCCTCCTACCTTTTGCCCTGGGTCTCTCCTGTGACTGAGCCCATCACAGCCAATGGGTCGTTTTTGGACAAAACCCAGTAGATGGCTTGGTTTTGTATGAAAATTCTGCGGGTCGTGCTTTGGCTTTCCCATAAAGGCAGCTTTTATAAATGCTAGATATGATTGGGGTTGATTGAATTGCAGTTCCCAAAACTGTTATGGCAGGGATGAAATCCCATTGGAAAACCACTACATGACTAACATCTTGACTTGGGAACGTCAGTGCCCCCAAACCCCAAGCTGCCTTGTGGGTTTACAAGAAATTTTCTTGGGACACATACTCTTATATACAAAGGCAAAGAGATAATGAATGGGGTTTAATTTTTCCCCTTGTTTTTGTCATGTGAATTTAACTAAAAAGCAAATGGAAAATAATGTCTACATAACAACTGCAATGCTTATAATTTCATAAGTAGTTAGGATCTACTCAGTTTTACTTGCTTTTTTATGGACTTTAGTTTTAAAAGTAGAAATATGTTTCCTGTAATAATTTACATTGGAATTCTAAGGAATTGGCTTTACAGATGGAAAAAACAACCACTCAGTCTGTGAACTTTCTGGTAAACCTACCAAAAACTGGGAAAGTGAGAATCAAAATTTATTCAAAGATCTCAGATGCATAGGATTAAACAAACCTTTGGAAGTTCCTCAGAAAGATGCATGCTGTTAAATCTACTTTCACATTTCTCTCTCTTTTGGAATGTAAGTAATCCTAAAGTACTTTAACTTTTAGAAAATAAAATGTTGACTGTTCCAATTTTTTGTATACTTGTATATACATAGTACTCTTGCCTGGCAAATCCCATGGACGGAGGAGCCTGGTGGGCTGCAGTCCATGGGGTCGGACACGACTGAGCGTCTTCACTTTCACTTTTCACTTTCATGCATTGGAGAAGGAACTGGCAACCCACTCCAGTGTTCTTGTCTGGAGAATCCCAGGGACAGAGGAGCCTAGTGGGCTGCCGTCTATGGGGTCGCACAGAGTCGGACATGACTGAAGCCACTTAGCAGCAGCAGCCTATACATAGAGTTAACTCTTGTTCACATAGCGAGCCCACTTTCCTGCCTAAATAGGATTTAGTGAATATCGGAGACCAGTCATTCTCCTCTTAGAATCCATCCTTTCCTCTTTGAAACTAGTGACAGGCAACCCTCTTTTCTCCAGCTTTGGTGCCAACAGCTGCTAAACCAGAAATGACAACATGCAGCCTGCCTCGCATCCAAATGTCTGCTTACAAGTAAGTTCCAGACAACAAGACACTACTAGAAATGATGATGTCTCAGCTTCCAAGTACCGCCTTGACCCTTTCTTTCTCCCTTTCCACTTTCTGGGAATGACAATGTATGGAGACGACAACTTGGATCCAGAGATGAAAGTACCTGTTGAGGATGGAGGTGCCTTCCTGTCAGCCCCGAACTTGCACCCTCAGATTTCTGCACATAAGAGAAAAAACTTCTATCTTGTTTCTTCCACTGAGTGATGGGTCTCTGTTACAGCAGCACCGCTGCTGCTAAGTTGCCTCAGTCGTGTCTGACTCTGTGCGACCCCATAGACGGCAGCCCACCAGGCTCGCCGTCCCTGGGACTCTCCAGGCAAGAACACTGGAGTGGGTTGCCATTTCCTTCTCCAGTTACAGCAGCACAGACTGTACTAAAGAACAGTGAACATATGACCAAGGATCAGAAGACTGCAAATCTCCGGCTACATCATTCTCAGTATCAGGAGACAGTTTCACATTGTGAGCCCTGAAGGAGATCAACTAACGTGCTGATTCCTCGGGAATAAAATAAGAATTCCAGGTAGGAATCAATTGTTCGGTGATTATGACTCTGGTCTGACTCTCCATTTTTGGAAATCTTTTGAGGCTCAGTGACCTACTGCCTCCATGAAATGGTTAGTTAGGAATGTGCTAGCAACATAATTTATTGGTAGTCATCGCTGTTGGCTTTTATATTCTGGGGTGAAATAGAGAGTTTTATAAGAGCATATAAGAAGCCCGAGCCATGTTTTCAGTTCCCATCATAGCCCTGCCTCTATACAGGTTACCAGCCACGAAGGGGCCAAAAACATGATTAAAGCAAGAAGTTCAGCTGAAGATAGCCTTCAACAAAATATGATTGCATAGAGGTAAAAGGAGAAGAGGGAGGCAGAAGATGAGACGGTTAGATAGCATCATCAACTCAATGGATATGTATCTGAACACAGTCCAGGAGATAGTGGAAGACGGGGAAGCCTGGTGTGCTGCAGTTCATGGGGTCGCAAAGAGCTGGACTTAGCAACTGAACAGAAGCAACAATAGACGCATTGTTGCTTCAGGCTATAATAGTAACCATTACCAACTATACCACTGGTAAGACAACCAGTAAATGAAAATCAGGCTGATAACTTTATGAATGGCTTTATGAATTGATCAATGACCCGTGTTTAATTAAAAAATTAGTTTACGGAATTTAAGAAGTCCTCAGTCCTTTGTTTTTTTTCCTTCCATCTTGAGTCTAAGTCAGATGTAATATATTCAAATGTGAGCAAAAAGGCTACATCTCTTGTCCTAATGGAGCTGCAGTTTTGTTCCAAGACCTCTAAACATTTCTGTTGTGCAGTTTCTTGAGAGAAGGAAAAAATTCAATGCTCCCAAACTTACATATATTTTACTTAAGTATTAAAACACTGTTGAATATTAGATACATTATAAAATATTCACAAAGATATTCTAAAGCTAACATTAAAAAATACATATACAGGTAGGAGCTTCCCAGGTGGAGCTAGTGGTAAAGAACCCGCCTACCAATGCAGGTAGATGTAAGAGACCACAGTTTGATCCCTGGGTCGGGAAGATCCCCTGGAGGAGGGCATGGCAACCCACTCTAGCATTCTTGCCTGGAGAATTCCATGGACAGAGGAGCCTGGCAGGCTACAGTCCACAGGGTCACAAAGAGTGGGACACTACCAAAGCCATTTAGCATGCGTACACGCATACAGGTAAGCCACCATCCTTCCTTCCCACATCCTAGAGGGTCGCCTTGAACACACTGAGCCCTTCACCCTGGAGAACAAGGTGACTGATATGATCTGTATATGGATTCTCTGCCCTGTATCACCCTTTCAGATACACTTCAAAATAAGTTTCCGGAAGTTTTTCACAAACAGGTACCCAGCGTGAAATTAGCAAGCAAGCATAGAAACGTCAGAGCTTCCCAGGTGGCGCTAGTGGTAAAGAACCAGCCTGTCAGTGTAGAAGACGTAACAGACATGGGTTCAATCCCTGGGTCGGGAAGACCCCCTGGAGGAGGGCATGGCAACCCACTCCAGTATTCTTGCCTGGAGAATCCCACGGACAGAGGAGCCTGGAAGGCTACAGTCCATTGGGTTGAAAAGAGTCAGACACGACTGAGCGACTAACAAACTTAACAGTAACATCAAGTAGAGTTACCTCCCAGGCCTCAGGATATATAAACAGTGTAGAAACTGAGCCTGGCCGGGAGGTCTGAGGGCCGTGCACCCCTGCTCAGGCCTGAGCGCCCATATCGCTCCTCAGCCTGGCAGAGGCCAGAGAGGCCACCAAAGCCGGAGCAAGAACTGCTTTATAAATTGGACACCGTATTTGTGCGAGTGTTTCTTTATTGTCATAGACTGTTATGACAGACTTCGTAAATTGTGGTTGGTAGAGCTGGATCACTAAGAGGCTTTCAGAGTTCTGTGCTAAAGGGGAAAAAAAGCCAAGAAAACCCAGCCACAAAGAAAAAAAGGGAGAAAAACAGCATTACTAGTCTGACCAAAGACGGGCTGGGTAAACACCAGTTTCTGCACACATAGAATGTGATACTGTGCTTATGTCTAGCATTTGTTACCACTGGATGGGACGAGCTCTCAGTAATGACTGCAGCCGCCAATGTCATTTTGTCTCACGGGTTCACCCAATATCTACATTAGAACTGAAACTAAGAGTCACACCTACCTAAGCATGCCTGCAGTTCTATTTTTAGCAAGAGCAATGAGAAATCTGATTATTCTGGCAAGATGTGCAGGCTGTCACATTAACCAATGCTCCTTATTATAGGATAACACATTTGGCAAATCACTATTTGGCCAAGGTAACGTAGCTCAGCTGGTAAAGAGTCTGCCTGCAACGCGGGGTACCTGGGTTCCATCCCTGGGTGGGAAGATCCCCTGGAGAAGGGAAAGGCTACCCACTCCAGTATTCTGGCCTGGAGAATTCCATGGACTGTATAGTCCATGGGGTCGCAAAGAGTAGGGCACGACTGAGCAACTTCCACTTCACTTCAAGGGAAAGGTAAATCCTTGTTATTGGAGAAGTTATAGGAAAGTGCCTAGCACAGCAGCACCCTTCATGAACACTGCTTGACTTTAATGACAAAATATAAGCAGCACGCACATTTTGCCTAAAGAGTCTCTTGTCGGGGAAAAAAGGCATCTTCTATTTTCAAACACACAATGGTATATTATGACAGCTTCTTATTCTTTAAAAAGGATTACCTGTGTGTAACCTTGCTAACCAGAATAACATGTAAACTACTATAGCAGAATAAAAATAAATGTGAAATTAATAAAAAGTTCTACTCATCCTGCAGGCCTCCCCAGTGGCTCAAATGGTAAAGAATCCG
Source organism: Aepyceros melampus (assembly GCA_006408695.1). Lineage (NCBI taxonomy): Eukaryota > Metazoa > Chordata > Mammalia > Artiodactyla > Bovidae > Aepyceros > Aepyceros melampus. The sequence continues at coordinate 272,290 of SJXQ01000147.1, forward strand.
CCTGCAGTGCAGGAACCTGGGTTCAAGCACTGAGTTGGGAAGATCTCCTGGAGAAGGGAATGGCAACCCACTCCAGTATTCTTGCCTGGAGAATCCCATGAACAGAGGAGCCTGGTGGGTTACAGTCCATGGGGTCACAAAGAGTTGAGCACCACTGAAGCGACTTAGCATGCATGCAAGACGTGAGGTAACGCTATCACTTTTAAAAAACAGCAAACAAACTGTCCTAATTCCATTTTTAATAACCTAAACCATACTCACTTATACAAAGTAATTTATGTTATATTAAATTATATATATATATATACACAATCATATTCACATACATGCAATGAGGCCTCCTTTAAGGCGTTTGTTCTCTTTTATGAATTATGACTTTGCACAGTTCCATCTTTACATTATCCAATCCTATTTTAAATATCTCTGTAGAGTTTTCTAGTTTTATTTTCATAAGCTTTGTCTATTCCTTGTTAAATGAATTTCTAGGGCTGTTTAAAAATTATGAATGAGATCTTTCATTCATGTTTTCTAATTATTGTTTGAAGTGGGGACAGCTATTATTACCTATTACTTTTGTAAACTGATTTATTTTTCTTGTAGCCTCTCAGTTCCTTTGAATTTTCCCAAGTATACAAGCACATCACATCCAAATTCTACCTTCTCTGTATTTTATTTCATTCCTATATGTAACTGCATTTGCTAGCACATTCTGAACAATGTTAAATAACATGGGGATAGTGGATATCTTTGTTGCGTTCCTGATAGTGAGAGAAATGCTCCTATTTTTCATCATTAGCTAACTTTTAGTTTGAGCTGTTTAGGATAACATCAAGAATCCAACTAGTTCTACTTTCTAATGGATTTTAAACATCAGAAATATGTGCAAAATTTTGTCACTCACTTCTCAGTATCTAGCAAATGATAATGTTTTTCTTCTTTGACCTGTTAAAATGAATCATCCTTGCATTCCCATAAGTAAACATGAATGGTATCTGTTCTTAATATTACTTATTTTCTAAATTATCTTGGCTGATTTGCATACTCATTTTCCGAGAAGAAACCCAAAGTATAATTTTTAAGAAACAGGGTACTAGTGAAATTAAAAGTTTGTCTTCTTTCCATTGTAAGGAAGTTCAATGTATGTTGATCTAAATAGAAAATTAGGAAGCAATCATTTACATAACCAGAATTACCTTAATTAGGGGTTCAGTTTTGAACTAATACATTACCTCTAGTACATGTGATTGTTGTTTATAGATAGATAGGTTACTCAATATCTCAGAAGCAGGATTAAAAGCAGACTAACAAAAATGAAACATAGAACAAAATAATAAAAATGAATTAGAATTGTCTTTCTCTGTCTGACTTACTTCACTATATATATTCTCTAGGCCCATCCATCTTGCTACAAATGGCAGTATTTCATTTCTCTCTTAATATTATGTCACTTATACATGGAATCTAGAAAATAATACAAATAAATCTATAAACAAATAGAAATAAACTCACAGACAGAAAATAAACTTATAGTTACCAAAGGGATAAAAGAAAGGAGGGGCAAATTAGGAGTACTGGATTAACAGATACAAACTACTATATATATAACAGCACAGGGAATTATATTGAACATCTTGTGATAATCTATAATGGGCTACAATGTGGGAAAAATAACTAAACCACATCACTGTATCCAAAACTAACATCATATTCTGAATCAACAACAGCAAATTGAGTGTTAGATTTCACAGTGTACAGCTCAGTAAGTCCCCTTTTCCCAGTGTGGATCAGAGTTTTTGAAGATAATTTTAAATTAAGGGTCTTGCAAATGTTATTTCTTTCCTCCTCTAATATACCGTCCTTCACAACACAGCTTATAAACGTCTTAAAAACAGGCTCTCTATATTCTAAATTACTGCATTACTTAAATCAAGTCTAAGTCTTAAATAGACCTGGAAGTTTCCTAAGGATAATATGTGCTTAACACGTTTAGTGTTGCTAGTAATAAAAACATCACAGTGGTTTTCTGCAACCTGCTTCAGTGTTTGCATTGTTTTAATGAATTTTGGAAAAATGATCAAACGTGCTCTATCTAAACTTTAAAAAATATGTCTGTGATGAAATCATCAACAATAGCAATGAATTAGTAACAATGGTGGTAAAGTAACATATAAACATTTAATGAGTGCATACTCTATTTCCAGGACTGTGCTTAGGCCTTTTACGTCTTTTATTCAAATCAACCACAATCCTATTACGGAGGGATTGTGAACTTTAAAGATGAGGAAGCCAGAGTGAAGAAATATTAAGTACTTTCCCAAGATCACATTTATTCAAACATAAGTCTGACTTCACATGCTACAATTTCACATGTCTTACTTCACATGCTACAATTTCTCCCACAAATATACATGATTAAAAAGATAAGAGAGCGTGCTAAGTCGCTTCAGTCGTGTTTGACACTTTGCAGCCTTATAGACTGTAGCCCGCCAGGCTCCTCTGTCCATGGGATTCTCCAGACAAGAATGCTGGAGTGGGTTGCCATGCCCTCCTCCAGGGGAATCTTTCTGACCCAAGGATTGAACCCATATCTCTCACATTTTCTGCACTGGCAGGCGGGCTCCTTACCACTAGCACTACTTGGAAAGACCTGAAAGTGAGAGTGAAAAGGCTGGTTGCTCAGTCATGTCTGACTCTTGTGCACCCATGGACTGTAGCCCTCCAGGCTCCTCTGTCCATGAAATTACCCAGGCAAGAATACCAGAGTAGGTAGCCCTTTCCTTCTCCAGGGGATCTTCCCATCCCATGGAATGAACCATGTCTCCCGCATTGGCAGGCGGATTCTTTATCGCTGTGCCACCTAACCTGGTCAATACAGTATAGTAGTCATTCAATTTCCAATTGCTTCCAATAGTGAAAAATCAGAAGTTATTCATTTTTTTTGTTTTTAGTAGTTTAATTTTTTGCAAAAGCAGAAAAAGAAAAATGCTATAGAACATTTAAAAATGAACTAGACTAATGGAATTACTGTTACTAAAGAGCTCAAAAATTACAATAGAAGATCAAAAGATCAAATTTAAACCACATTTTAAAATAGGCATCTACGCCATAAGGCTAAGCCACCTACACACTAAATATAATGAAAATGCAATCTTTTTAAACAACATTCTTATAGATATTAGAATGGTATATACTTCCTTGATTCTATGATATATATTTTTTTATATTTCAGAATCTCTGAACTGGATGCAACTAGAATCTATAATGATTATGTTTAATTCTTTAGTCAATTTTTTTTCTCTCTTTGTGATGCATGAAATAATAACGTGAGTTGAAAATTCGTGATATCTTAAATTTGTTGAAATATAGCAAATACCAGCCTGAAGGGTTATACAAAACAGTTTTATCTCTCCCTACCTCTATATCCAATACATATCTTCTTTTTTAAAAATGTGATTACGACTTGTGAATTTTTTAAAAAGAAACTCAAATTTCAACTTAGGTTTGAGGTATCTGAGAAATTTAGAATTTACTGTGAGATGATCAGAGATAGCCCAGGGAGCTGCAAACTAGAGGTTGGGATGTCTGAGCAGACACAAGAACCCATCAGATGTGTTATGCAAGGCAGCAATATGGACGCATGCGCTCGCCCTGGAGTCAGGGGGCTCTACCCAGTTCTTGCTGGAGTCAGTAAGTAAAATAATGCCAAGGCTGCAGAATTCTCAAGAGACCGTATCCAGGAAAACAAAACAGCCAGTTATTCCAGCGTTTCTCCACTGAGGCTCTCAGCGTAGAGAAGCCATTTGTCTTGTGTGTCCCCATCACCTCCCTTTTCACTTAGCCCTCCTAGAAAATCAGAAAAGGACCAGAGAATTTCCTCTCCCCCAACATCAACTCCTGCTCTATTTCACTTCTCCCCGCAAGTCAGATGACAACAGAGGACCAGCTAATACTTATTCTCCACAGAACCCTGGATCCACACACAGATGGGGAATAGGGGGTCTTCCCATCCCAAAACCCAACTTAAAGGAAGCAGCCAGTAGAGAATCCTTGAGCAGAGAGAATGGTTTCTAAGGCAGGGATTTCAAACTAGCACACTGACTCCTGACTACCACAAACCATCCCTGTCCTTCTTTCAAGAGTGAATTTAAATGCCTCCTCCAAAATAAGAGAAAGAGAGAGGGGAAGGGAGAGAAAGAGAGAAAGGAAAGAATATTTGCATGAACACTGCTGGTCACTATAATTAACCATACGGTCATGTCCGACTCTTTGCAACGCCATGGACTGTAGCCCTCCAGGCTCCTCTGTCCGTGGGATTCTCCAGGCAAGAATACTAGAGTGGGTTGCCATTCCCTTCTCCAGAGGATCTGCCTGACCCAGGGATGGAACTCAGGTCTCCTGCATTATAGGCAGATTCTTTACCATCTGAGCCACCAGGAAAGCCCAATTAACCACTACCAACTTCAAAAGGATTCTGCTAATCCCTCAAAAAAATTCTCTTTAGCTCTCTTACAAATTATTAAAATAAAAAAGAACAAAGTCAACAGCACTTCGCCAATTTTAATTTTCAGCATTAGTAGAGTCAGTGAGGGCCCTTGACTTATCATCTCAATGTGGACTCACCTTCTGCACAGCTGCTTGAAAAGCCTGTTTAATTCTCTTACACGAATCAGGTATTAATTTTGAGTCTTGACTCTCCAGGGTTGTGTCTTGCAAATCCGGGTTTTCATGGAGCTTGAAAATTCTATTAATGCAGTGAGTGTCATCTTCTGATATTCTGTTAGGATCCATCTGAGAGAAAAAAAGTGTGAGGGCGTAAGCGTGGTTATCACTGATCACTCTGCTGTTGAGTCAAGTGTGACTAAAACAACAGAATTCATTCTTGGAAGAATGAATGCAGGTCTCCAACAACTAACAGTTAATACAATTACCCTCCAGTTGGTACAAACGCTGACTTCTAATTTGTTTTTATGAGTATCTGACTATCATCCACAACACATGTGTACACATGTAATTCATGGGGAAATTATCAAAATTGTCTGACGTTATTCAAGTCCTCACTGAGGGGAAGGGCATCAGTGAAATTACCGGTGTTCAGTACAGGAAGAGCAGGCCTTTGAAGTCCTAGGAGCATGCCGGGTGGGATTATGAAGCCCACTTGGATATTCAAAGCATGAAACCTACATAAATCAGGGGAAATTAACATCATGTTCAGCTGCCATGTTTGCCTAGCCTTCTCCCTTAATCAATGTGTGTTTTAATTGGCCGAAGAAATCCATTTCCTAGCCCCAAAGAAAACCTGCAGCCAGAAGCAGTTTCCCTTTTTGTTGAACCTCTCATCAGTTTTCTTAGACAGGAGAGCTACATCTGTCAGAAGGTGACTGAAAACGTGTTTGGTGATGTTTGGTATCAGCTGGGGTGAAGGGGGCTCATGAGCAACCTATACATATTCATGCTGAGGGAATGCTAAAATTCTTGAAGTGCGTGGGACAGTCCCACCCAAAATATCCCCACAGAGTTATCAGCTGGTCGCCTAGTTACAACAGGTACCAGCACAAGAATTTCTTTATGTATTACTCTTAAAACTGTCTGCCAGCTCCTCCTGGGGCTCTGACGAGTCTTTGTAGTGGTTTCAACTGCCAAGTAAAGAGGAGAGGTAATTAGCCATCTAATTGCTTTAATAATAGCGGCTTAATTTATCATTCTCTTCTTTCAAAAACTTCAAGGTACTTCATGTGCGTTTGCTTTTTAGGTACAGGCTAGATTTTAAAAAAAAAAAAGGAGGGGGAGGGAAATTACATAAGTCTGGCATAACCAAAGCACAGTCAATTAATACCAGGTCTCTCAATCCCTGGTTTAATTATCTTTCTAAAAGTCAGTGGAAGATGTGCAGATTTATTAACCAGCTGTTAGAAGTAAACTAAGTACCCTACCCATATCCAAAACTCTCAAAATGATAGCCTTTTAACAAATGTGCACCCACCAATGCAAATTTTATCATTCCACTCTTGTAAATTAAAGGATTGGTAATGTCTATAATCACAGGAGAGGTGTCACTTAGGACTCAAAACTACTTGCAACCCATATTTATCTTTTATGTCTTTAAGACAATGAGTACGAATCATAATGTCTGAGATTTCATATAAGGCAGCTTTCCATTCCACAGTTCTGTTAAAAAGCTCACTTAGACCAGTAAGTTTCCCACAAAACCAGAGAGGCTTGGGCAACTGATATGAAGGGTCACTGGGTTTAGACCTCAAGAAAGAATATTCCTGCGAAGGCCTCAGTGGGCTCACCACCAGAAAGCCGCTGAGCTAAAGGGACAGTGTGGTATTAGTGGGGAAACGCCTGGGGACACTAACACTGGTTAAGCTCCAACCCCGCTGACAAGCTGAGCACCATCAACAGAAACAGTAGTCCCTATGGCTCTTGCTATGGGAAGTATAGTCCTGTCATCTTCAGGGTTACAAGCTCAGCCAGATTTTGTTAGAAATGCAGATGCCCAGGCCCCACCCTGGGCAGTGCCTGTGAATCTGCATTCTAACTCAGATTCAAGGTGATTCTCATGCACGTTAAGGTTTGAGAAGTGATGCTTTCAAATACCAAAGGTACAAATATCAATTGTCTACTATTAAAATGTCTCCAAATTTCCTTGGACACCCACATTTAAAGTTTTTTCACAAGTAATACCAGCCAGCACAAAAATACTGATATGGTCAATGATGACTAAAGGTTTAATGAAGAGAAATATGATGCAAAGATTTTAGTCTCTTCTCTCTTAAAAAACAGCCCTGCCCAGGTCCCACTCTGGGCCAATTTATTCAACATCCCTAAGAGTTAAGGTCAACTGAATCTCTCTCCCCGAGTGTATCTAATGTGTAAGTGAGAACCACTGTTTCAGATGGTCGCGTTAGGGCTTTTTTCTTGTTTAGTTATTAAGTCATATCTGACTCTTTGCAACCCCATGGACTATAGCCCACCATCTGCTGTCCATGGGATTCTCCAGGCAAGAATGCTGGAGTGGGTTGCCATTTTCTTCTCCAGGGGATCATCCCAACCCAAGGCTCAAACCCGCGTCTCCTGGATTGGCAGGTGGATTCTTTACCACTGAGTCATTTGGAAAGCGCATTTAGAGCTAAACATATATAAATGTGACCAATTATTTTCCCAATGAAAGTGTGACATCATTAAGTTTGATATTATACTTATTTTGTTTACTTGAGGGTTATGCATTAGAAATTTATTTTCAAATTTTATTGAATGAATTTGCAATGTTGTATTATCTTCTAATGTAGAGCAAAGTGATTCAGTTATACGTGTGTGTGTGTGTGTGTGTGTGTAGCAGTTTGCATCTGCTAATCCCAAACTCCCAATCTGTCCCTCCTACACCTTCTGTCTTGACAACCAGAAGTCTGTTCTCTATGTCTGAGTCTATTTCTGTTCCATAGATAGTTTCTTTGTGTCCTGTTTTAGATTCCACATATAGGTGATACCATATGGTATTTGTCTTTATCTTATCTGAGTTAGAATGATCCATCCACGTTGCTGTACATGCCTTTGTTTCTTCCTTTTTATGGCTGAGTACTATTCCGTTACCTATGTCTACGCTATCTTCTTAATCTAGTCATCTGTCAGTGGACATTTGCTTCCCTGTCTCGGCTGATGTGGACATGCCGCTGTGAACACAGTGGTACAAGTGTCTTAGGAACTTATTTTTCATCTGCAACCAAATGTCTTTGTTAGTCTGCTGCCCTTGCGACTCTCTGTGCCTGCAAGTGGAGACCAGGAGAAAGGGCGGAGCGGAGGTGCAGGGGTGCGGGCCAGCCACGTGCGTGCATGCTAACTTGCTTCAGTCATGTCTGACTCTCTGCGCCCCATGGACTGTGGTCCACCAGGCTCCCCTGTCCACAGCACTCTCCATGCAGGTACACTGGAGCGAGTTGCCATGCCCTTCTCCAGGGGGTCTTGCCCACCCAGGGATCGAACCGAGGTCTCCTGCACGGCCTGCAGATTCTTCACTGTCTGAGCCACCAGGGAATCCCCAAATCACAGTAAACTGACTTACAAATGAATTCACTGTACCTAGAAATGACTGAAAATATTAAGTGAATCTTGAATATCTGATTTAAACTGGACTTCAAAAATACATTTATCAGATGGTGTGGTTCCCACGAAAGTAACTCAGTCTGAAAGTTCCTTGAGACGTCATCGCTTGTAGGGTTAAACAGGGCAGGATGCTTGCCATCTTTGCTACTTCGTTTTCTGTTTTTTCAAGCCGACAGCCCACACACCTCCACATCAGACTTTTGGTAATGACAGCTCTCCTTCTTGGGTAAAGAACAGCCCAGGGAGGTTGGTGTGCATGCTGGGGGTTTGGGGAAAGAGTTAAAGGGGAAGAGAGATTGAGTTTTCTGAAACACTTATCTTATAGCTAAGTTCTAAACTTGAATATGGTTATATGGGTGTTGTGTGTATGTGTGTTTAAATACACATCAATATTTAAAAGCAACTTTTTGGAGGGGATTTTTTTTCTTTGTAAACCAAAGTATGTGGTAAATATATAGCACAAACCACATGCTATTTTTTCTTTGGCAAGGTTGGTGGGGGAAAAGCCAATCTACACTGGGTCTGGTGCTTTCATTTTTTTTTTTTTTTCTTAATCTAGGCACAAGCAATCTGCAAACATTCGGGAGGCAGATTCATTTTTAACTATACAAACATGAGTTAAGAAAGGGAAACTTGTTTTAAGTCACTATAATTTTTTTTTACATTATTTGGGGATATTTTTCTAAATGCATTTAAAACTAAATTGAACTATTTTTTCTTTAAACTTTTTTAATGGGGTATAGCCAATTAACAATGTTGTGATTATTGAGGATTTTCAAGACTTCCCTCTCTCGCTTTTAAGCAAAAACAATAAAACTGGCTTCTTTTTCTTTTCTTTTTTACTATAAACTACAAACATGTTACCTGATATTAGATGATTTTATTCTAACTCAGATGCATTCAGGAATCCCAAGTAACTGACCCACAAACTGAGTGGAAACCAAAAATCTATCTCTTATTTGGTACCATGTTCTCATCCAAAGGAACTGATGTAAGTGAAAACGTTCAACCGGTGTCAGGTCAAACTGGGTCTATTCTCTCAGCTAGAACTTTCAAAGAAGGCTTCCAACGAGTGCAAAAGTGTAAAGAATTGTAGACTGAACCTACAGTACTGACCTTAGAGTTTCAACAGTTACCAGTGCATCTTGTTTCATTTATAAGCATCCATGTTATTTTGAAACAAATTCCAAACATTCTATTTCACCTGTGACTTCTTCTGAATGTATCTCCTTTAGATATCATCCTCAGCAAAACCTAACCACATCTCGTGGGGTATTCCTATGAAAACATTGCTCCAAATATTACTTCTTTACTGAAGAAGGCCACTTTAAAAAAAAAAAAAATTGCAGCCCAAAGCTGGGTTCAGCACAATGGCTAATACATTTTGCATAAATTTTGGAGAATCTCAATCTCCATGACATCTAGGAAAACTGTACCCAGAAATTCGATGACATTAAATTCTCCAAATGAAATTTTTCTAGCCAGGCTTACTAACTTACATGTGGACTTTGGAAAAAATTGTTGAAAGTTTTCACTGTTATCCATGTGACGTCAAGACTGCTAAATGATCATGAGAAGGCTAGATTTCTCAGCCCACCAGACCATTAATACTGGGACTCCCTACAAAGAAGTCAAACAATTTCTTCAACAGCCCAGCAAGTCATTCTTTTTGAAATGGTCACATTTCCATGGTTCCTGTCAATGTAAGCTGTTCCTGGTCCCTACAATCCATTCATCCCCTAGCTCTCTCAGTGCTGAATACTCACTTCACAATTCCTGCTATGAAAATGCCATAATGCTAAGGTGTTAGAAGAGATAAAAGACGGCTGCAGTCCATGGGGTCGCAAAGAGTGGGACAGGACTGAGCGACTGAACACCAACGTTGCAAGTAAACTACTTGAAAGCTGTAGTTTTTGAAAAACTTTCTCAATAGGAAAATATTTTTATTAATATACAAATACAAATTTTCTAAAATACTGTGAATAGTATGTCTACTTCTGTCTCAGTTCATAAACTAGTTCAAGAAAATGCAAATTAGTGGATACTGAATACTTAGCAAAAAGTCTATGATGACAAGTTCAGGACTCTGGCACATGTCAAAAACCTGTACAACCCAGGCAATGCCATGTCTATGCATCCAGTTTGGTTTAGTAATCACCTTTGAATCTGAAAACCAATGAAGTCCAAACCCAACTCTCTTTCCCATAAAAAAAAAAATTGCACAGTCAGCCCCCCACTTCCTTTGAGAAAGAGTTCACAGCACCAGACAAGAATATTTGAATGAATCCAAGCAACTGCACAGCAATTTCCAAGAAAACACAAACCACCAGAAAGCATAATGTTACAAATTTACCCCTTCCTTTCTACTATCTCTCCCCAGTCCCTAGCCGGTTTCTCTCTCTTTGAAAAGCTTGGTTATTTGCTAGATCGTCGCCAGGCTGTGTCAGGGCAGAGAACTTCACCACCTCCACACACGTCTCGCTTCCTTCCTCCGCCCACCTTCACGGGCAGGCACGCGGGCCCTTCTCTCTTCTTCCCCCCCCGAGCGAGAAGAGCCCGGCTTCTAAGACTAGGCGTCCCTGGCCGCGCTGTCTTTTGGTCCATCTGGTGCCTTGGGCATCGCCACGCGACGCTCCAGAGGCTGCGGGCAGCACACGCACTGCGACCTAAGCTCCGCGCGCACCCCGGCACGGTGCAAAGCAACCAGCCCCAGGACCCCACCATCTCCGGGGGGTGGGTGGGAAGGGAAACGGCCGGTGACGCCTAACTGGAGACGCTCCATTTTGTTCCTAAGTGAAGATCAATAAGTTCATTCTTTGCTCCAAGGAGGATACAGAAGGGGAGAAAAGTGCGTAATCGTTTCCAAAAGAGGTGAGCGACCAATGCGGTCTCGCCGGGGGAAATTCAAACGCACCATTGCCGGGCGAGCCCAGCCTCAGCGCATCAGCCGGGCCGGGCTGCGCGCGCGGGGACCGAGGCCAGCGCTCCGGGCCCCGCGCCCGGCTGCCCCGCAGTCACACGCTCTCTTTTTTTTGAGTCCCTTTCCCCTCCGGAATATGCAAGATCCGGGGAACCCCGGCCTGGGGGCACCAAACTCCACCGCCTGCCAAGTGCTGGCGGGTCGAGGTGGGCGCGCCCCACCCGCACGCCCCT